>CAUYON010102948.1:0-14584 GCA_963573935.1 Arctocebus calabarensis | reverse complement strand
CCTTTTTATCAATTGAAAGTACAAATAAGAAGGAAAAGAAGTAATTCAAAACTGCTCTTGGAAAGATTATTATTTTTATTTGTGATGTGATATTGTAATAGATCTTTAATTATAGACATTAAAACATTTTTTTAAGACTGGGTGAAACTGTCCTCTTTTATTTCTTTTCTTGATTTAAAGATCTATTTCTACATAGAAAAAAAAAGACAGTTGAAGAAATAAAGTGAATAGTAGTGTTCAGTTGCTGAGGACACAGGAAGGAACCCAACCAGGTCTGAGACCCGGGCACTGTGCCTGTTGCTTCGCTGTGGATTTGACTGGTTCGTATCCGCGATCAATCTCATGCTTAGGAAGCAAAAATTCTACAAAAATTGCTTCTTTAAAATATGCCAGACTTTAAATCCTCTGCACTATTTTCAAAAGGGCTGAAGAATCACCATGTACCCCAGATTGAAAAGAAGACACATACTGAGGGCTTCATGGCAATATACTTCAAAATGTAGCTGGCAGGAAATGTTTGGGAAAAATGGGACTCTTTCTATGGCCAAGCTTCTGACTCTCCTGGAAACTCACCTGATTGGTGTCCCTTCTCCTTTTGTAGCCTGGAAAAGAAATTAGTCTCATGTTTAGAAAAACGAAGAAATCCAACCACCATCTTTGTGAGGGGAAAACAAGTAGAAACCTAAACAAACACTGCCTTTCAGAAACGTGAGACTTGTACATCCCAGTGCTGGAAACGACATGCTTTACCCCGTTCTCTTCCAGATGAGCTCGACATTATCGGCATTCTTCATTCACTCTTTTCAATTTTCATCCTCTTACTCTCCCTTAAAACCATTCAATTAAAACGTTAGTTCTCAATTCTCCAGCCATACTGCTCTTATCAATCTCATATATTTTTCAGGAGAAGGCCACTCTAATTGAGCAAGCATGTACCCCATACGCTTCAAATATTCCCAATTTTCATTGAAAAAGAATCTAACAGATCAATTTAACAGCACTAACATTTAAATTTTATGTTAAAGTACTTTTCAATTACCTGAAATATTTATCATCTTTCTATCAAGTTGCAGTAAATTTTGCATCCTTTTTTTTTTTTTTTGCAGTTTTTGGCCAGGGCTGGGTTTGAACCCACCACCTCCAGCATAGGGGACCAGTGCCCTACTCCTTTGAGCCACAGGCACCAACCAAATTTTATACTTTTTGGCTTAGGAAAGAGAAACAAGAACTAATAAATACATGTATGAGCGAAAACTGTTAATGTGCATTTGTAACTTAAGACATGGATCACCTATAAAAAATAAAGAACAGCATTAAAAATTATTTTGAATAGTCTAAGTTCATTCTTCTTCAAAATTATACATGATGAGACTAGAATTTCTAGTATTTACCTGCAAACTATTAATATAAATGAAAGGAAAAAATCAACTACATATTTTCTATATTACAAATTAAGCACATGGTTTTGCATTTTTAACCCTAGTCTAATTGCCATGTTAAGGGTTAAGTGATTTGCCTCTTGCTGGACTGGAATAAGAAAAAAATAAGAAAAGTAAACAAGATAACTTTGTCATCTCTTAAATTCTCCAGTGTATTATCCAAACTCTACAACAAAGAGAAGGGATTAGAGAACCATCTGTCACTGGTAACAAATTAATGCTCTTACAGAAGCAACAAAGATTTTACACCTTTGGAGTTGCCTCCTTGCCAAATGAAAAAGAAAAAGAAAAATGCATGTAAAAGAACTGTCTGGTCAGCACAGTAGTGACCCTTGGGGAATGTTGTGTTTTGAATCTTCGTTATAAAAAGATCATCAATAAACTGACGTAGGGCTTTTCTCTAATGAGACAGGTCATTGTCTATGATCAGAGGGAAGTTATTTCTCAGGAGAAGAAAGGTTTTGGGTCTTCCTAACAGTATCTTTTTACTTAATAGAGTGTAAGTTTATACAAAACGTGTGTGTGTGTGTGCAAGTATTTAGAGAGATCTTAAGGCATTTTTATTAAGTTTGTTTTTTCACGGAGTGACATTCTATAAGGAGGGTAAACGGCATTAATACCGAGACAAGAAAGAAAGTATGTGCAGTGAAAACGGCCGACCACCTGCTTCAAGAACCACTCTCTGGACGGAGGCATTCCTTCCCACCTCTGGGATCACACAGAATGGAAAGACAACAGACACTCTGGGCCAGGCTCCCAACTTTTGCTATGAGCTATGTGACTTTAGTTACAGAATTATCTTCTATTTATTTATTCATCAAATATGTGGAAATATTTGCTAGGAACTGTGGTAGGACATAACATACAAAAATTGTAGGAATACATGGTCTCTATATTTAAAGATTTTTTATTCTAGTTAGACAACTACCCAAATAAAAAATTATAGTAGTATGATTTTTCTACTACAAAAAATATATATATATTTTTAAGAGTTCCCTTCAGTAGGGAGAGACCAAAGTTCAACTCAGAGTTGCTTTGGGCAGTGAGGATAATTTCTTTCTTTCTTTTTTTTTTGGAGACGGAGTATCAAGCTGTCACCCTGGGTAGAGTACTGTGGCCTCATAGCTCATAGCAACCTCCAACTCTTGGGCGTAAGCGATTCTTTTGCTTCAGCCTCCCAAGTAGCTGGGGCTACAGATGCTCACCACCACGCCTGGCTATTTTTTGGTTGTAGTTGTCATTGTTGTTTGGTGGGCCCGGGCTGGATTGAAACCCACCACCTCTGGTGTACATGGCTGGAGCCTTAGCCGCTTGAGCCACAGGCACCGAGCCGGGATAATTTCTTGCTTCTCATAGTTTACAAACGATACACCCATGGCTGGATTTAGATGAATAAATGTCATAAAGACTCAGTTTCTCTCTGTGTACTTCTCCTTTTCTCTTCCTCTCCGATGTAGTCATCCTTAGTAAGATTGCTGCCCTACGTTTCGAGTCTGTATGCTAAACTAGATCAGAAAAAATATATAAAAAGATTCATCTCAAAAATAAATTTCCCGTAATTGGGTTTTATTTGTTCCTTGTTGTTACTGCATCACAGCATAATCCAAAATCACGGAGGCAAAAGAGAGAGAGTTTAGACTGGCCAGTCGGGCTTTTTCCACTAGTACAAGCAGAGAAGGGTAGTTTCCCAAGGGAAGCTGTGGGGCTGTTCGTGCTTTGGGCAGAATAGAAGAGCTGCATTTGAAATGAGATAAACCACAGACACAAACCTGTGCCACTGTCACGTTCCTGGTGCTGAAAGCCGAGTCACACGCTGAAGCTGGACACAGCACCTCCCTAATTGTTGTTCACACCCTTGAAAACGTGCATCAATTCATCACACTTCTGCCAACTCTTCCTCTGAAATTCAATCCCTCGTATGTGTAACTATTCTCCCATTTCATGGTCACAGCTGAGGTCAGACCTTTATAATTTATTTCTTAGAGCATTGGCATCACATTTAAGAAGTTATACATCATATTTTATGACAATTTGGAATCTTCGAGGCATCCTTCTTATGTGTGGGGAATGTCTCATTTTATTGGTCTCTCCTCACAGCAAAAGTCACAAACTCAGTTTGGGGGCTTTCCTTGGCACTCTAAGAAGGCGGGTGATAAAGGTCTGGCCGATCATACACGTCTGCAAAACATTAGTTAGAAAGAGTCATGAGAGGACTCAGCGCTATAAGGAACATGTTTCCTGTGAGATAAGAGTGTAAGTATCTGAATATTAGGGGGCTCCTCGGTGGAGGTCCAGGAAAGCAGTTTCCCCTCTGTAGGGAGAACTGCCACATGTTTGCAAGGACATGTGGTAGTGGATCTTCCCTTGGGAAGCCCTTTGGGGCAGTTTGACCAGTGTTACTGTTGCATAGACTTCAAGCATAACTGTTTGATAACATCAAGAATTCTATGACTGTGCGCGGCACCTGTGGCTCAATGGTGCAGGGCGCCGGTCTGCAGGTGACAGGTTCAAACCCAGCCCAGATAAAAACTGCAAAAAAAAAAAAAAAAGAAGAATTCTATGACTTTAACGTCTGTGAGCAGATGTGGATTTATTTGCTTAAACGAGCTAGAATTATTTCTTTATTCATTTGCCGCAAGGAATTCCCTTGGCTGATATCTTGTTAACTTGGAATTGTCACAAGTAAGACTCCCAGGATAATGGAACTCTTAGATGGAATACTTGGGAAAGTGGGAAATGAAGACCGTGGAATCCAGCTGTTGGTGAGAGATGGAACTCTGTCAGCCCATGGCACTCACAGTGAAAGAGTTCATTACCATCTTACCGTCTATTGCCTCAGCTGAGAAGAGGCTTCAGAGACATGGCTACTAAATGTAATGTGGCATACTGAACAGGATCCCAGAATAAACAAAAGGGAAGAGAATCCGAATAACATATGGGCTTTAGTTAACAACAACATATTAATATTGGCTCATTAATTATAACAAATTTACCACCCTAGTGTGAAATATTAGTAATAGTGGAAATACAGAGTGGAATATGTGGGTACTTTCTGTACATTTTTCATAAAATTATGTAAACATAAAACCATTTAAAATAAGTGCATGCTAAACTAAAAATGATGTCCAAACAAGACTAAAAGGGCTGTTTCAGTTAATATAAAATACCAATTTCTAGTTAGTAACAAATACACACACACACATATATATATATATATAAATGACCCATTTTAATTTGGAATGAATATTGGAGTTAAATATTTGCTGCAGAGAGAAGAAAAATTGCATAAAACAGTAAACAGGAAACAGGGGAATATGAGGAATATATAATAAGCCGAATAGCTCTAATTATGTTCGGGACCTTCAACAAAAAGAGCTAAAAATTTCAGAAAGTACTAAGTTTTTTGGTAGCAACTAGAGAATCAGAAACATTTATGAGTGTGATTAAAAAAAAATTTACACTTTGTAGCCACATGATTTTGATAACCCCAAAATAAGAATTAGAACTTGTAGACTGACAAATTACAATTTAAGTTTATTTTGCAAGTGCACCAGAGATTTTGTAACAAAACAAACACATTTATCAGGAAAAAAGGAAGATTAGTCATTGAAATTTACACATGTGGAAATGGAAGATGCAATGAATGGATTTTAATAATTTAATATACAGATATTATATCAAGAGGAAGATATACAATATACTTCTATCTTAAATTATTGATATGAGGTTCAGATTAATTATGCTAATTTAGAAAAGATTAGAGTGTTTTCTGGTTATTTTGTGTTTTCAATTTGTTATTTATTTCTCATATTCTCTATGATACTTATATACATTATGACATATAAAACTTAATTTACAGTTTGATAAATGTTTACAAGTATATTTATTTATATCTCCTGGATCAAGATACAGAACAGCTCTCCTAGAAATCTTCCTTAAGGCTTCTTCCCGTCACTTACTATTTTTATTTGTATCACCATGGAGGAAGTTTTGCCTGCTTTTGAACTTTGTTTGTAGACATAAAATTAGTGTAAAATTATGAAACCTCAGCAATACTAATGACCACCTTTATCTAGTTGGTATTTGTAGAGCATTTTACCCAACATCATAGAATACGCATTATTTTCAAACACATCAGCAACATTCACCAAGAGAGATCGTGCCATGGGCCGTAAAATAATCCTCATTAAGCATGAATGATTTAAAATTGCATGGTATATGTTTTAAAATTGCAATGAAGTTACACTGAAGTTAATAAAATATTTCTGTAAATTCATATTGGAAATTAAACAATATGACTAAAGAAAACTCATTATTCAAAGAAAAACTTATGAGGGAAACTGGAACATATTTAGTATGAGACGGATTGAAAAAGCAAAACACAGGAAAATGTATGGAATGCAAACAGAATAGTGCTTAGGAGGAAATGAGAGTATAAAATGATTCTGTTAGGAAGAACAAAAAGTCCCCAAACAATGGTCTAAACTTTTTCTTTACAAAACTATAAAGAGGGTAGAAAATGAATACAAAGCCTGTAACAAGTAAGAAATAATATAAGAAATCAATGAAATTTAATTTAACAACACAATATGGGAAATCAACACAACGAAAAGGTATTTTTTTGAAACATTGATATTTTGGCCATGCAGGTAAAAACGCAATGGTACAATTTTCAATTATCAAGCAATAGAAAGATAAAAACGAATTATATCAAACAATTAAATGTGCATGTATTTGATAACTCTTAAAAAATGAACTTAGTCCTTGACAACACACTTAGTCCTTGCCTACGCTAAATCAAATAGAAATAATTAGAAGAATCTTACATCAATTAAAGCAAATAAATTTGGAAAAATTCTCCATCAAAGACCTCTGTCTATACCTCCACGTATATATTCACTGCTTTACCAAACATTAAGGAAGAAATTATACCAGTGCTATTCAAACTTGTCTAAAATTTAAAAGAGGAAAGACCATGTCCTGACTAATTTTTTTTTTTTTTTTTTTTTTTTAGATTTTTGGCCAGGGCTAGGTTTGAACCCGCCACCTCTGGCATATGGGGTCAGCGCCCTACTCCTTTGAGCCACAGGCACCACCCCCAACCAATTTTTTGAAGTCATCATTACCCTCTTACAAATAACAGACTAATATATGACAAGTAGAGAAAGCTACAAGACAATGTGCCAAAGAAACATAGATGTGAAAATTCTCAGTTAGATGCCAGAAAATCTAATTCAGTAATACATTAAAGGTTTATGATATTACGACCAGGTAGATTTTACCCGGTAGTACAAAGCTGGTTCAACATTTTAAATTACACTTGAATGAATGTTGGTCATGTTGAAATGCTAAAGAATAAAAGCAATGTGATTATCTCAATAGATGTAGTAGAATATTTTCACAAAATTCAAAATGGAGTGTTGGCAAAATCTTAAACAGACTAGAATTGAAGAAGACTACCTCGACCTACTAAAATGTAGAAAATAAAATGGGCTAGAGCTAGCACTTTACTTGTGAGTAAAAGACTACGTTTTTCCCCCAAAAACTAGGCATAAGGCAAAGATATCCGCCCTTACCATTGCTATTCAACATCATTTATAACTACTGTAGCCAACATAATAAGCCAAGAAAAAGGCATATCCAAAAGTAGAAGTTCCATAGTAAATAGCTATGTAAGTCTGTTATGGTCACCCATACAAAAGGCTGCAGGCTGAGTGTCTTAAATAACAAAAATGTTTTGTCTCATAATTCTGGAGGCCAATAGCAGGAGATCAAGGTGTTGGTAGGATTGGTTTAATCCAAGGCCATTCTCGTTGGCTTGGAGATTTCTGCTTTTCTGTAATTCCTCATGTGGTCTTTCCTCTGCCTGTGCACATTCCTGGCATTTCTCTCTGCGTGTTCTAATCTCCTTTCTTATAAGAACACCTGTCAAACAGAATATGGCCCAATCTAAGGGCCACATTTTAACTTTATTATCTCTTTAAAGACCCTGTCTCCAAATATAGTCACATTCTGGGGTACTAGGGATTCGGGTTTCAACATGTGAAATTTGAGGGTACATGATTTTGTTGATAACATATACTATTTAAAAAAATTTTACTTTAATAATTCCAAACTGCAGAGCCAACCAGTCAGAACCAATCTGCTCTGTGACGTCCTGGCCACTTTCTCACATTTTCTCCAACAGTGTATATTTTTCGTCATGCAGTTTTCTGACGTTTTCTTATGTGAATTGTTGAAATCCTCATCCAAGAAAAGCTGAAGGAATTGATTGTGTCACCATTCATTTTGTTTGTTTGTTTTCCACATTTTTGCTACCGTCTGTCTTGAATCCAATTATCATCCATACTAGGGTGTTGTGTCTTTATTTCAGGGTCCTGTGACTCTTTCTTGAAAATTGTATCAACTAGCATTTGTTCAAAATCCATTTTAAGTTCAATGCATATGACCCATATTACTGAAGAATGTTTGCTTTCTTTTAAAATATATTGAAAGTCTATTTACTCTTAATAAAGGTTTCTGATGTCAGTTATATGATATTTCAACTCTACTTTTTCTACTTTATCAGCCTCGTGTGTGTTCTGCCTATGATTCAGGGTTTCCTTCTTCCTTCCTATGGGACAGGAATTATCCAAATTGCATCTAAGCTAAATAGACACCTGTAGCGAAGGCACATGCATACTATTAGACTATAAAACTATTAAATGTATTCCTAGTTGTAGCTTAGTTATTTTATTTCTTTTTTCATAAGGACCTTAAAAATTGCATACTTCCACATGACCTGAAAAGTAAATCTTCAGTCTTCTCTTTTCAAAGATAAACACCTTCATAGACTCTGCATGACGTTATTTACAGACCTAAAAACAACTTCACTTTACTTTGGAAAATCTCATATTTATAAAATTAATTTTTTTATTAATTTATAATTTTACTTGGTAGTATTGATTTCACAATAGTATCTTTTTTTTAAATTAAATCATAGCTGCATATATTAGTGCAATCAAGGAGTACAATGTGTTGGTTTAATATACAACCTAAAATGTTTTCATCAAACTGTTTAACATAGCCTTTATGGCATTTTCTTAGTTATTGTATGAAGACATTTGTATTCTGCATTTAGTAAATTTTGCCTGTACCCTTCTAAGATGCACCATAGGTGTGGCCCCACCAATTAACCTCACTCCACCCCTGCCTCCCCTATCCCCTCCCCTCCCTTGCCCCTTTTCCCATATTCTTGTGCTATAGTTGGGTTATAGCCTTCATATGAAACCTTAAAATTAGCTTCATAGTAGGGCTGAGTACATTGGATAATTTTCTTTCCATTCTTGAAATACTTTGCTAAGAAGAATATGTTCCAGCTCCATCTATGTAAACACAAAAGAGGTAAAGTCTCCATCTTTCTTTAAGGCTGCATAGTATTACATGGTGTACATGTACCACAATTTATTAATCCATTCATGGGTCAGTGGGCACTTGTGCTTCTTCCATGACTTAGCAATTATGAATTGGGCTGCAATAAACATTCTGGTACAGATGTCTTTGTTATAACGTGATTTTTGGTCTTCTGGGTATATACCTAGTAAAGGAATTATAGGATTGAATTGCAGGTTTATTTTTAGATCTCTAAGTATTCTCCAAACATCCTTCCAAAAGGAACGTATTAGTGTGCATTCCCACCAGCAGTGTAGAAGTGTTCCCTTTTCTCCACATCCACGCCAACATCTCTGGTTTTGGGATTATGTCATGTGGGCTAATGTTACTGGAGTTAGATGGTATCTTAAAGTAGTTTTGATTTACATTACTCTCATGATTAAGGATGGTGAGTTTTTTTTAATGTGTCTGTAGGCTGTGCGCCTATCTTCTTTAGAGAAGTTTCTCTTCAAGTCCTTTGCCCACCCTGAGATGGGATCACTTGTTCTTTTCTTGCTAATATGTTGGAGTTCTCTGTGGATTCTGGTTATTAAACCTTTGTCAGAGGCATAACCTGTAAATATTTTCTCCCATTCTGAGGAATGTCTGCTTGATATACCTACTATATTCTTGGGTGTACAGAAGATTTTTAGTTTGATCAGGTCCCAGTAGTGTATTTTTGATACTGCTTCAATTGCCTGGAGAGTACTCCTCATAAAATATTCACCCAAGGTGATTCCTTCAAGTATTTCCCCTGCACTTTCTTGTAATATTATGATAGTTTCATGTCTTAAGTTTAAATCTTTAATCTTTACCTTAGTTATGGTGAGAAGTGTGGGTCCAGTTTTCTATAGGATGCCAGCCAGTTCACCCAGTTCACACAGCACCATTTGTTAAATAGGGAGTCTTTTCCCCTCTGAATGTTTTTAATTGGTTTGTCAAAGATCAAGTAACGGTAAGTAGCTGGATTCATCTCTTCGTTCTCTATTCTGTTCCAAACATCTACCTCTCTGGTTTTGTGCCAGTATCACGCTGTTTTGATCACTATCGATTTATAGTAGAGTCTCAGATCTGGTAGCATGATTCCTCCTGCTTTGTTTTTATTTCTGAGTAATGTCTTGGCTACTTGAGTTTTTTTCGGATTCTGTATAAAATGAAGTATTATTTTTTCGAGATCTTTAAAATATGACAATGGAGCTTTGATAGGAATTGCATTAAAATTATATATTGCTTTGGGCAGTATAGACATTTTAACAATGTTGATTCTTCCCAGCCATGAGCATGGTATATTTTTCCATTTGTTAATATTTTCAGCTATTTCTTTTCTTAAAGTTTCATAGTTCTCTTTACAGAGATCTTTCATATCCTTTGTTAGGTAAACTCCCAAATATTTCATCTTCTTTAGTACTACTGTGAAAGGAATAGAATCCTTGTCTTTTTTTCGGTTTGGGTATTGTTGGTATATATAAAGGCTACAGATTTATGTGTGTTGATTTTGTAGCCTGAGACATTGCTGTATTCCTTGATCACTTCTAGAAGTTTCATAGTAGTATCCCTGGTGTTTTCCAGAAATACAATCATATCATCTGTGAAAAGTGAAAGTTTGATCTCTTCTGACCCTATGTAGATACCCTTGATCACCTTTTCTTCCCTGATTGCAATGGCTAAAACTTCCATTAAAGTTGAAGAGCAATGGAGACAATGGGCAACCTTGCCTGGTTCCTGATCTAAGTGGAAATGGTTTCAATTTAACTCCATTCAATATGATGTTGGCTGTGGGTTTGCTGTAGATGGCCTCTATTAGTTTAAGAACTGTCCCTTCTATACCAATTTTTTTAAGTGTTCTGATCATGAAGGGATGCTGGATATTGTCAAAAGCTTTTTCTGCATCAATTGAGAGAATCATATGGTCTTTATTTTTTAATTTGTTTATGAATTATATTTATAGATTTACGTATATTGAACCAGCCTTGAGACCCTGGGATAAAGCCCACTTGGTCATGGTGTATAATTTGTTTGATGTGTTGGATTCTGTTTGATAGTATCTTGTTAAATATTTTTGCATCAATATTCATTAGTGATATTGGTCTACAGTTTTCATTTCTTGTTGGGTCTCTCCCTGGTTTAGGGATCAAGGTGATGTTTGCTTCATAGAATGTGTTGGATAGTATTCCTTCTTTTTCTATATTTTGGAGGAGGTTTAGACAGGCGCACTGGGTATAGACACATGAAAAAATGCTCACCATTCATAATCATCAGAGAAATGCAAATCAAAACTACTTTGAGATATCACCTAACTCCAGTAAGATTAGCCCACATGACAAAATCCCCAAATCAGAGATGTTGGCATGGATGTGGAGAAAAGGGAACACTTCTACACTGCTAGTGGGAATGCACATTAATGCGTTCCTTTTGGAAGGATGTTTGGAGAGTACTTAGGGATCTAAAAATAGACCCGCCATTTGATCCTATAATTCCTTTACTATGTATATACCCAGAAGACCAAAAATCACATTATAACAAAGACATCTGTACCAGAATGTTTATTGCAGCCCAATTCATAATTGCTAAGTCATGGAAGAAACCTAAGTGCCCATCGATCCACAAATGGATTAATAAATTATGGTACATGTATACCATGGAATGCTATGCAGCCTTAAAGAAAGATGGAGACTTTACCTCTTTCATGTTTACATGGATGGAGCTGGAACATATTTTTCTTAGCAAAGTATCTCAAGAATGGAAGTAAAAGTATCTAATGTACTCAGCCCTACTATGAAGCTAATTTAAAGGTTTCATATGAAGGCTGTAACCCAACTGTAGCACAAGAATATGGAAAGGGAGGGAAGGGGGGAGGCTAGGGTGGAGGGAAGTTAATTGGTGGGGCTACATTATGGTGCATCTTAGAAGAGTACAGGCAAAACTTACTAAATGCAGAATACAAATGTCTTTATAGAATAATTAAGAAAATGCCATGAAGGGTGCACTACACAGTTTGATGAAAACATTTCAGATTGTATATGAAACCAGCAAATTGTAGCCCTTGACTGCACTAATGTACACAGCTATGATTTAATTCAAAAAAAATAAAAAAGTAAAAATTTTACCTTTTCCATGAAGTTTACATGACCATTCTACTGAAAACTGCTAAGCCCCACGCCATGGCTTTCTCTCTTTCTTTGTTGCTTTGGTTTTCTTCTTGGGATTGACTTGTCACCATCCACCAAAGTTGGATGTTTTTGCCTGTTTTATTTGATGCTACTTCTCCAGTGATTAGAACTTGGCATTGAGTAGGTGCTCAAAAAAATTGGTTTGATTAATGTATAATGTCTTCAATTTATTAAGTACTATATATCATAAACTGTGGTAGATTATTTTCATATAATGTCTCTAAACTTGTAACATTGACCATATTATCTCTAATTTAAAGCAGTGAGAGATTAACACATTTGCACATTTTTCTAATGAATACTGCATTTGAATTCAATTTTGTCTCCCTATAGTCTCTTAACTTTTCCTTTCTACCTTTAATTAAATGACCTTGGATTTGAAACAAAAATATAACATTCCTTTGCTGTTTTATTAAACGTATCCTTGAACTTTGGGAAGTGGAGGAAAGTTGTCCGGAAATTGAAACATCTCTCTTTTCCTTTTTTTTTTTTTGAGAGCCTCAAGCTATCACCCTGGATAGAGTGCTGTGCCTCACAGCTCACAGCAACCTCCAATTCCTGGGCTCAAGCGAGTCTCCTGCGTCCACTTCCCAAGCAGCTAGGACTAAAGGCACCCGCCACAATGCCCCACCATTTTTTAGTTGCAGCTATCATTGTTGTTTGGCGGGCCTGAGCTGGATTTGAACCCGCCAGCTCAGGTGTACATATCTGGCGCCTTAGCCTGTTGAGCCACAGGTGCTGAACCATCTCTCTTTTCTTTATTTTCATAATTTTTGTAAGTTCTACTGTTAGAGATCTCAATTATATGTACATTAAATATAAAGATGTTGCATTTAAAATAAGGCTTGTATGCCAGACAGACAGTTTAACCAAAAGGATATCTGGCTTTAAAATTAAGTAAAACACTCAACAGAGCCCAGAAAGGACATGTGATAATTCATTCTGTAGTGGTGGCAGATTTGAAGGACAAGGTCATATGAAATATAGAGATTTTCAGAGAAGAAGATTTTTAAAAACTCAGTTTTCACTTAACTTCCCAAACCAAAAAGCCAGCATCTATTTGGTAGAAAACAACACAGGAGTTAAAGAACAGGAAAAAAAAAATCCACGCTTCAGCCACAATACCACTTTTGATTAAACTAAAATTCATTAACTTTTGAAGTAATCTGGGGCTAGACACCTTCCAAAAATTCACTGACCTATATTATATGTTTTAGAAAAGAAATCACAGAGAGGCAGTAAGCATTGTTGAAGGCCTATGATTTCCCAGGCACATTTCTGGGGACTTCACATGTGTCATCACAATTTATTCTCATTGCAGCTCTGTGGGGGCTTCATATAAAAATGAAGGAACTAAGGGTTACGTATTTTCAGGCTCAGATGGCTTGAAATGCATGTTGTCAGGTAAGAGATCTGGAACTAACTCCAAGCCCAGGTCATATTTTCCTAAAGTGCATGGGTTTCCTCTCATCCCATGAAACCTCAACCATAAATATCATGCAGAACCTGCTTAATTGCTTATAATAATGTTAGAGGAAGTTCTGGAGTTTAAAAATAACTGATCCAGAATAAAAGCTAACAGGAGGAACACAGATAAGTCCAAGGGTTAATTTCTCCTGCCCCGCTCCCTGGGCTCTCTCTCCTCCTTTCTCACTAGAGTCAATAACTCTGCCTTTGTACCTTCACTTTTGCTCTACAGAATTCCATCATGATATTGCAATATGTATTGCACTCAAGTAATATTAATATCTCCTTCCCATTACCAATTTGTACATTTTTTATTCTCCCTCTTGTATACTTTGTATGATATACATTGCAGTAGAGGAAAAAAAATTCCCTCAACCCTCATGAGTTCTCAGTTGAGATGGACCTCTGTAACAAGAAGCAGGTAAACAAGAGGAGAAAAACCACATTTATGAACATATGCAATGCTTATCCTTTGGGAGAAACACTGATGAAAAGTGGCTGGAAACATTGACTTAGAACTCTGGCTTCTGAAGCACCTTCAACAAAGGACAAATAAATTTGTGGGGAAATGACAAAAGAATGTAGTTTATTTAAGGCTTTTAAGGTTGGGAAACCATGGGAAGGGTTTTTCTTTTCTTTTTTTTTTTTTTTTTTGAGGATTCCTCTGATGCTGTCTCAGGGCCAGTTAGAGTCCAGAGTTTTCTCCTTTAAGGGTGAATTTATATCCTGCCTTTGGACAGAAAAGCAGGAAGATAGAGCTTTTCCTTCACTCATTGCTGCTTAATTGCCTTGAGATGAAAATTAATTTTCATTTCAAAGCATATATGTTGGGGTGACCTATTGTAGTTTTCTTCAAGATAGCTAATATTGTTCATTTTCATGCATTAGTCCCTGAGCAATATACTCTTAAGATTCGCCTATCCTGGGCGGCTCCTGTGGCTCAGCGAGTAGGGCGCTGGCCCCATATACTGAAGGTGGCGGGTTCAAGCCTGGCCTCGGCCGAACTGCAAAACAAAAAAATAGCCGGGCGCTGTGGCGGGCGCCTGTAGTCCCAGCTACTTGGGAGGTTGAGGCAAGAGAATCGCTTAAGCCCAAGAG
>CAUYON010102947.1:0-41901 GCA_963573935.1 Arctocebus calabarensis | reverse complement strand
GCAAGAAAGCAAGCAAGAAAGAAAACATATCTAAAGGAAGATATTTTGATGACATTCAGGATATGAATGATAATATTAAAACAGTTCTGATGACCATACACTCTGAAAGAGTGTATGAAAATTGTCTTGAAGGGTAGACTTGACATTGGCATTGGTGTATAACTTCCAAAGGGGAGGACTTCATAAATGGTCATAGTGATATTCATCAATGAGTTACATGCCACTTTTCCTAGGAGGAGTTCGTGAACTTAATTGCCAGATCCTGCATGTACCCACATATATTAGTGAGTATACACACATATATTTTCCTGTGCTGCTGTCTGAGAGGATAGAGAAGCTTGTAGCTGTAAACATACCTAATGACTAAATCTTGGTTACTAATAACATTGTCCAATTAAAGGAACCAGAATCTTGTATAAATGGTCAACATTAAGATTAGAGCAAGAAACATACAATATGGACATAGAGCAACTTGTAATTAGATACTGCAAAAAAAAAAAAAGCCTTAGACACATACACTTATACTCAAAAAATAAGGGGAGAGGAGAACCTTTTGGAACAATTTGAGCCAAAATCAATGTATCACTGGATTAGAAGTCAAAGACTAAAATAAATAGCCATAAGTCCACACTGATATATATAAATAGTTGAAGAAATAAATATGTGAAGAAATGACAAATCTGTCCTGGAGAAAAATTCCAAATAATTTATGTAGATGTTGTACCCTCAAGAGAGTTGGAACATATCTTCCTTATGACAGACTATATATAATGGCTTCCTTCTCATTAAGACAGGATGGAAAAGAAGAAAAGAGTAACTTTGCAGTGGAAAACCATGACAAGCAAAACTTCATCCAGGTATTAAGTCATCCTTATAGTATGTATTATTTATTTGATATGAGAGGATGGCAATTTTCTCTTATGATAGGTCTCAGAAAAAACAATAATCCTGATTTACTCATGAGAAAAACATGAAATAGATCACAATTGGGGAATTCTCTAAAATATTGAAAGAGAATTCCTCAAAACTTTCAAGATCATCAAAGATAAGAAATTCTGAGAAAATATCACACATGAGAGAAATTGATGTGGACATAAATGCTAAATATAGTATTTTGGATATAATACTACAAAAGAACATTGGCTAGCAACTAAGGAAATATGAATGTAGTATGAGTTGTATTTAGTTCCCAATAATATATTAATGTTATTTCATTAATTAAAATAAAGTAAGATTTACCATTCTAAAGTAAGATATTAATAATAGGGAAAACTGGTTGCAGGCTCTGGGAACTATCTGCATTATCTTCTCCATTTTGCTATAAATTTAAAATTGCTATATATTGAGTTTATTCAAAAATGAATTAGACTGAAAAGAGAAATCAACCACTATTCAATAATAGTTTTAGATTTCAATACCCTCCCTCCTTTTTTTTTTGCTTATGCATATAAAATCACCCAAACAAGAACCCCAAAATACTATCAACCAACAGTATCTAATCATTATGTAAGACTCCATCACTAACAACCCAATACACATTATCTTCAGAAACATCTCTAAAATGCATATCAAGATAAGCTAGATTATAGGCTTTAAAATAACCCTCAGAAGATTTAAAAGATTTGAAATCAAACAGTGGCATTCACCAATCACAATGGAACATATTACAGAGAGAATGAATGCTAAACACTTGAAAAATAAATAACATATTCCAAAAATAATCCTATAATTGAATATTGAGTCTCAAAGAATTTAAAGATATACTGAACTAAAAATTAGAACACAAATTATCAATTTTTGTCTGATGCAACTAAAGCAATTTAGAAAAGGAAATTTATGGCACTAATAGCTTAAATTAGAAAGGAGAAAAAGCAATAACATAAACTTTTACCACAAGAACCTAGAATAAAAAGAAAAAACTAAATCCAAAGCAAGCTGAAGGAAATGGTAGAGATACAGCAGAAATCAGCTGAAACTGAAAACAGCAAAAAATAGACAAATCAATTTTAAAACATTGCTATTTGAAAAGATCAACAAAACTGACAAATCTCTACCAAAACCAATAAAGAATAATAGAAGACACAAATGACCAATGTGAGTAATAAAAAAATCTAATATCACTATTAAATCTTCAGACATCAAAAGCAGAATAAGTGGATAATATGAACATATCTACACAAATAAATTTGACAAGTTAGATTAATGGATCAATTCCTCAAAACAATCCAAAACTCCCCTGATGTGAAAAGATATGTTGAATATCTTTATATTTGTTAAAAAAATTAATACATAATTCAAAGACACCCTAAAAGAAAGTTTAAAGCCCAGGTGATTTCAATGAAGAATTATACCAAATGTTTTGCATTTAAACATTTAAAGAAGAATTAAAACCAATTTTACACATCTATTCTGGAAAACAGAAATAATTTCCCAGTTCACTTTGTAAAGTAATATTAAAATATTTCCCTAAACCCAAATTATAAAAGGATAGCACAAAAAAAATAAAACTATACACTAATATATCTTATGAATGTATACCCTCAAATTCTCTACCTTATATTCACCAATAATTCAAGAAAAAAATATATATATCACGATCAACTGACATTTATTCTTTCTGGAACGTAAAGTATATTTTACTATTAAAAGCATAATCAATATAATCTACCATATTAACAGGAATATATAGAAATCAATTGATGCAGAGAAAGAATTTTTAAAATTTCCCATTTACTAATGATAAAATATTTATAAAATGAAGAATAAAAAGGGATTTCTTCAACTAAATAAAAAAAGATCTATCTACAATAAACTACTACAGATAATATAGTACTTATTCATAAAAGAATGCATGTAATGTTTTCTGCCTAAGACAGGAAGGATTGTAAAGACATACTCTCTTACCGCCCCTATTGAGCATGATTCTAAATATTTTATCCTATTCTTACCATAGGTTAAGCCAAAGTTGTAGAAGGTATAAAGATCCTAAATGAGGAGATAAGTCTATCTCTTTTCTCGAATAAATGATGGCCTAAAATTCTAAAGATTCCAAAAAAGCCCCCAAATTTTTGGAACTAATAGTTGAATTCAGAAAACTCACAGGATATAAAATCAAAGAACAAAATATAATTTTATTTCAATATACTAGCAATGAATACATGAACACCAAAATTAAAAATACAATACCATTTGTCACTATGTAAAAATATGTGAAATATTGAGACATAAACCTACATAACTTTATTGTGAAAAACTACAAAATGCCGATGAAAAAAGTAAAAATTGAGATACCTGCTGTTTTCCTACCTTGAATGGCTCAACTTAGTAGAAAGTAAGGCAAATGGGACTATATCAAACTAAAAAGCTTCTCTACAACAATGTTGTACATACATAAAATGGATGATATTCAGCTTTTTTAAAAAAGAAGGAAATTATCAACGTGAGAAATCGTAGATGAATCCAGAAGACATTATATGAAGTGAAATAGGCTGGTCACAAAAGGACAAATACTGCATGATTCCACTTACATGGGGTTTATAAAATAATAAGATTCATAGAATCAAAGAGTGGAAATGCTTGCCAGGGGCTTACCAGAGAAATGGGGAGATGGTAATCAATGGGCATAAAGTTCAACTTCAGCAAGATGAATAAGTTCTAGAAATACTGTTTAATATGTTGGCTATACTTATTGATACTATATCACACACTTAAAAAATTGTTAAAAGGATTGATCACATGTTAAGTGTTCTGAACACAAGAAAATAAAATAAATTATTCTCAAAATGATATAAAAATTTAGGGCGGCACCTGTGGCTCATCAAGTAGGATGCCAGCCCCATATACAGAAGATAGTGGGTTAAAATCCGGCCTAGTCTGAACTGCAAAACAGGAAAATAGCCGAGCGTTGTGGCAGGCACCTGAAGTCCCAGCTACTCAGGAGGCTGAAGCAAGAGAATCGCCTAAGCCCAGGAGTTGGAAATTGCTGTGAGCTGTGTGATGCCACGGAATTGTACAAGGTCAATAAAGTGAACTGTTTCTACAAAAAAAATTTTTAAAAAAGATATTCAAATTTAACAAAATCCCAGTAATACTTTGTGTCAGTATTGATAATGATAGTAACCAATATTGAAGGAATAATAAGCACAAAGATTAATAGGACATGAAGGAGAACCCAGAAACAGACCAAAATAAATGTATACATCCACCTGACTTTTGATACAAGTCACAGAGTAATTCAATGGAGGCATGATAGGCTTCCCAAAAAATGATGATGAAATAACTAAATATCCAATAGGCAACATAAGGTAAATCTCAGCCTCAAAATGCATCACAAACTTAAATGTATATCATATAATTGGCAAAGTTTTAAAAAATGGAGAAAATCTTTATGTTACATATCTGGACAAAAATATACAGATACCAAAAGAATAACTCATAAAAGGAAAAAAAATAATACATTGGATTTCTTTAAAATTAAACACTTTTGCTCTGAAAATGACACTGTTAACAGATGAATGGACAAGCTGTAAACTGAGTAGAAAATATTTTTACACCACATATCCAACAAGGGACTATCAAGAACATATTTTTAAAAATCTTAAAATTTACCAGAAAAATTAGATTATCCAATTAGAAGTTGGGGAAAATAAATGGACATATAGATAGTGTAAAGTACAAAAAATATATTCAAAATTATTATCCACAAGACAAATACAAATTAAAAATATAAGTATATATTACTTTATGCCTACTAGAATATCTCAAGTGAAATATAATAATATCAAATGCTTGTGAAGATGTAGAGAAACTGCACCCACTCATGTACTGTTGGTGGAATTGTGTTAATAAAATGACCTGCTACTCTGGAAAATGGTTTGCAATGTCTTCATAAACCATGTGTTCAATGGCAAATGGAAATTTCATTCCTGGCCATTTATCCTAGAGAAATGAAAATATGTTCACACAAAACTCATACACAATTACATTTACAGGAACTCTATTCATAACCACCCCCAAATGGAAATAACTCAAGGTCTTTCAATGGGTGAATGTTGAACAAACTGTGATACATTCAAGCTAAGGAATATAGACTCACAGTAAAAAGAAAGAAACTACAGATACTCAAAATGCTTTGAAGAAACTCCAGAGAATGATGTTGAGTGAAAAAAAAAAATCTTGTTAAAATTATATGTTTTATATTTCCTCTTATACAGCTTTCTTGAAATGAAAAATTATGGAAATAGCTGAGTGGCCAGACTTTAAGCAGAAAATGGGGGTGGGAAGGAGTTGATTGTTGCTATAAAAAAGGCAACACAAAGGACAACGTGGGTGATGCAAAAGTTCTGTGTATTGACTTATCGGGGTCAAAGTTCTGTCTATGATATTGTACTATGGTTTTTTGAGATGTTACCATTGGGAGAAACTGAGAAAAGAGTGCATATAATTTTTAAAAATTATTTCTTATAATTGCATGTAAATATACCATTATCCCACGATTTTTTTAAAATTAAATATATAATATACAAGAAGCAATGGTAAAATGACCTACAGTGAATACTGAGATAAATATACTGCAGGGGAATTATGATTACAGAAGATACAATAGATATTATATATTTTAACAAAGAATTAATAACTGATGCTACAGAATGGAAAAATAAATTAGAGAAAAAAATAACAGTAGCAATCATGTCATTTCTTTTAATGATAGGCAAGAAACTATCAAAATAATTAAAATTCTATTTGGAAACCAATTGAGAAACTGAATCTATTTTTTTCTTAACCTTAAGAGTGTCTTTTGGAGAGCACATATCTTCAGGTGGAAACGAATAACATGAGTTTCTAAAACACTCTGGTTTCACTTCAGATTATTTTTTCTTTATTGAGTACAATTAAATTACATATCTATCAAGTAACATCTAGTATAATTGTAATTTTCATAAAACCTATATATGTAGAAAGAGAAAATTTTAGGATGATGTTAATATATCCAATGAGTTGATTTCTAGAGGATTTAATTTTGAATCATATTTGTTTACTCATTCATTCTATTTTGTGTTTATTTTCCCCTTCACAGTTTTACATAAGCATGATTTGAACAGACATTTTCATTACAATTATGTTTAAAATAAGTTAAAGCAGGCAATTCTGCTACTTGTTATTAATCATAAAATGAATTGAAGTAGAAGGATGAGAACAGTACACCAGAAAAATATGCCAAATGTTAGAATTTCATCACAATGTTTTTCCTGTGCAAAAGTTTTGATGCCCTGGAGAACTGTCAAGCTATTACCAAGTATCACTGAGATAGACTTATTCATGTTCTCCCTCCCCAAAATAAGGAAAGTTACAATCACTCTATATAGTAGATGCATACCTTACCTGTCTTTACAATGAATCTTTTAAATTCTCCATTGGCTTTTGTCAAGTTCCATTAAGATACCATGTATACACTTACTGGGAGAAAAAATGTAATGTAGTGAAAATTACATTGCCAAGGTAAAAATAAAATCTGTCTTAAACAATTAAGAAAAGAGATGTATTTTCTAACTGAGATGAATATTACTCAGGGAGTCACATCATAGTTTACTATAAAAATATTCTGGAGCTTTTAATTTTGTTAGAGGGTATATATTTCCCTCAAACAAAATTAATGAGAAATATAGGACTTCTGATCATAATTTTCAAGTTCTTTTATGCAAAATTGTTGACTCTATCTATTCCCTAAATAAAGATTTGTTTTTAAGCCCAAGGTGTTTTGTCAATACACTTCACAAGCAAAAATGTATCTTAATGTTTGAGATAATAAAACAAGATTTAATATCTCTTAAATATTTTTATTAACAGATGTTATTCTTTGCAATTAATTTACTGCATACATATTACTTGTGTAATTTCTCAGTATCAGACAATTTTGAAAGGAATTTTATAAAAATCTATTACATTTTATAAACTTGCCTTCTACTAGAACTACATGGTGCAAGATATATACTTATACACTCACATACACACATTTATACTTTTAGAAGATTTTAAAGGTTAATATTCCAAATATCCCAATAAGTACAGTAGAGGACAGAAAAGAGGGTGGCAGAATAAGTGGGCTATAATATTAATTTGCTTGATAACTATATCTTCTTGATTACTTTAATTCCTAATGTTTTAATTGCCTTAGTTTTAACTTTGGGGTACTAAGTCTTCCTAACAGTGATACTCGATTTAAGAAACAAAATAAATGTTTGTAAAAACACGTCAAGTAATACATTCAACATCAATAGCAAGTGGGACATGTTATGACCACAAGTCTCTGCTATAGGTAAATGGGATTTTTTTTGTATGTTTGTTTTTTAGACAGAATCTCACTTGCTTACCTTGATGGAGTGCTATAGCATCTTAGCTCACAGCAACCTCAAACTCTTGGGTTCAAGCAATTATCTTGCCTCAGCCTCCCAGATAGCTGGGATTACAGGTGCCCGCCATAGTGCCTGGCTGTTTTGTGGAGACAGGGTCTCACTCTTGCTCAGGTTGGTCTTGAACTTGTAAGATCAGTCAATCCACCCGCCTCAGCCTCCCAAGTGCTGGGATTATAGGCATAAACCACTGTGCCCAGCCAAGGGATTATTTTATTTTATTTTATTATGTCAAAATATTAAGTGAGCATAAGTGTTTTTATTACAAGGGTACTTGTATAACGCTTAAGCCAGGCACTTTGATGTGCCCATTACAAAAAGGTGCTCATTGTACTCAATAGGCAAGTTTTTATCAGACACACTCCCTCCTGCCCTCCCTTTTTGGTTTCTCATGTCCTTTTAGTTATTTGACCCTGTGTACCCGTTTATATCTCACATTCATTGGTTGGAACATATGGTATTTGGTTTTCCATTCCTGAGATACTTCACTTAAGATAATGGTCTCAAGTTCCATTCATGTTTGAAAAATTACATTAGTTCACTCCTTTTAATAGCTGAGTAGCCCCCATGGTATATATCATATACACCACATTTTCTCCATGCACTCAGGAATTGAAGGGCACTTAGGTAAATTCCACTTTTTTGCAAATGAGTGAGTCTGAATTTTATTCCATGCTCATTTTATATCTATTAAAATAATTACGTGGTCTTCTTTTTATTGCTTCTGTCTGTGTGGTGAACTACACTTACTGAAACCCACTTAATTGTGGTGTATTATCTTTTTCATGTGCTGTGGAATTCGGTTTGCTAGTATTTTGTTGAGGATTTTTGTGTCTATGTTCATAGGAACATTGGTCTATAGTTTTCTTTTTGTTGTGTTCCTTCCTGGCTTTGGTATCAGGGTGACAATGGCTTCATAGAAGGGCTTAGAGAATATCCTGTCCTCACTGATGCCATGGAACAGTGTCTGCAGGATACATAACAGTTCTTTGTAGATCTGGTCGAATTTGGCTATGAATCATCTTGTTTGAGGGATGGGGTTAGTTGGAGGTTTTATATTACACTTCTGTCTTGCAGTTCATTACTGCTCTTCAGGACTTCTGTCTCTCCCTGATGTAGACTTGGGAATTTGAGTGTTTCCAAAAATGTTAACAGTCCTGTAAATTTTCTCATTTGTAATTGTAGAGTTTTTAATAGGACTCAGAAATGATATTTGGTATTTCTGTAGTATCAGCTGTAATGTCTCCATTTTAATTTCAGTCCCTTCTCTTCTATTTCTGGTTAATTTGACTAATTGTCAATTTGTTTAAATTTGAAAGAACCAACTTTTTATTTCATTGATCCTTTATATTGTTTCTCTGGTTTCCATTTTGATTAGTTTTAGACTGAGGTATGTGTTACTTATCTTCTGGTGACATTCAGTTTGCTTTTCTCTTTTTCTACTTCCTTGAAATGTGATATAAGGTCATTAATTTGTGATCTTTCTCTCTTTTTTTTTTTTGATGTAAGCATTCAAGGCTATGAACTTTCCCCTTAGGACTACTTTTCCTGTGTCCCACAAATTTTTGAAGGCTTGAATCCCCTTTGTCATTTAATTGAAGGGATCTTTGAATCCTATTTTAATTTCATCATTGGCTAGGGATCATTTAGCAGAAGGTTGTTTAATGTCCATGATTTTTTTTTTTCTTGAATACTTGAATATTTTGGAAGGAATTGTCTTCAAGCTCTAATTATATATTTTTTAATTTTTAGTTCTTGATATACTCTATTCTAAAACTTTATGTGTGTTTTGTATTACTCTAAATGAATTTTTCATTTCCAGAAGTTTTATTTCATGTTTTTAAATATATCTATCTCTGTAAGACTTTTTAAATTCATTTCATGACATGTTTTTCTGATTTCTTTGAGTTGGTTTTCTATTTTCTTTTGGACTTCATTGAATTCCTTATGACCTATATTTGAAATTCAATGTCATTTCAGTAGTTTTATTTTGATTGGTAGTCCTTGCTAAAGAATTAGTGTGATCCTTTGTGGAGATATTTTCAATCTGCTTTTTCATAGTTCTGCAAATCTTTCACTAATCCTTCTCATGTGAGGGCAGATATCACTTCTTGTTTTGGGATTTTTCCTGATTAAAATGGGGCTGGTTTTTGCCCTCACTTTTAATGGTGTGTCTGTATGTGGCTATGTCATATAGTGGGTAAAAACCTTTGGCTTTACTTGTAGACACTTTGATGGATGTCTAGATTCTGGATGAATGCCCTGTTTATAAATATCCCCAGTAGGTTCTGGCACTCAGAATTACACCTAATCTTTTTTTTTTTTAACATAAAATTTATCTTTCTTACTGAAACAATCTGGTGACTGATGGCAACTTAGATACCTTATGAATTAAAAATAATATGAGGCTCGGCACCTGTAGCTCAGTGGCTAGGGAGCAAGCCGCATACACTGGAGCTGGCGGGTTTATATGTAGCTCAGGCCTGCCAAACAACAATGACAACTATAACCAAAAAATAGCTGTATGTTTTGGCAGGCACCTATAGTCCCAGCTACTTGGGATGCTGAGGCAAGAGAATGCTTAAGCCCAAGAGTTTGAGGTTGCTGTGAGCTGTGACAACCCAGCACTCTACCCAGGGTGACATAGTGAGACACTGTCTCAAAAAAAAAAATTAAAATTAAAATAAATAAATAAAAGTAATAGGATTCTATACATTTTTTCCTTTATTGTTTATACTATTGCTACTTTCAAGGGTAGTTTTCTGTTTAATATAAGATCAGATTTAAATATATTAATTTGCTAGTGATATATAACTTTTTCATGAATAAATATGTAATTTTATAATAAAACATGATTTTTCTGGTTATATTCCACTTTACTTCTAAAACTACCTAAATTCTGAACAAAGTTTTCTGGTGTAGCAACAGAGAGGTGCAATTTTACCAAGTTTGGAATTCAATTGTTGTAACAATTAAGAGAACATGAACAATGAAGTTGAAATGAAACTCATTCTTAATTACTGAATCTTTGAAAATTTACATAAAATTACACTCATCTAAAGTCATTAGTTCAGTGATCACTTTTTATATATTTTGTTTAATTTCACCTGTGAGAGGAGTAGAAGTGCCAAATTAGTCTATGTTAATTCTACAATTGAGTTCAAAGAAGTAAGAACAGTAAATTATTCATAGTGTGAAAAGGAGTTTCTGCGAGGAAAAAATTATAATTAAGTTTCTGAATCTCAGTACCTGGATAATGTATAAATATTACATGCAACTAGAAGGACAACTTTTATCTCAGATATGCCATGACATTTAGGGGGTATGAAACAACTGCAGCTTAAGTCATTCATTTAAGTGGCAGGGTATTCTCAAAACTATTCCTAAAAAACTGACACAATATCTTTTGTATTTTAAAGTATCATCATCAGAATAAATCTAGCATCAATTACCTTTAAGATATCAGGTAAAATTGCTATGGCTCAATGTCTAAATGTTCTATGATAAATATTTTAAATGTCTTTAAAGTCTCCCAAAGACACTATTTTAAAATTCTGGTATCTAGTGATCTATGTTCAGTGTGTGTGTGTATGTATTATTATGTATTATGTGTATATGTGTGTGTGTATAGCTATTATGAGCTAATAGAACATTTCTTTTCTTTTTTTACTGCATCTATTTACTGATGAAGAAAAAAGTAATTGAATTACACTTACAATCTCAGATATTCTCCTAAGTGCTGAAAGTGCACAGCTCTCTGCCCTCAAAGAGCTCATGACCCACTGGGGGAGACAGAAAATTTAAAAGGTAATAATGAAACCTGCAGCAGACTCTTAAAAGGATAGATGAGCAAAGCCCTCTGGTGCTGCAAAGCAAAATAAATTATTAAGGGTTTGGTTGTCAAAGTTATCAAAACATTATGTAAATATTTGGATGTTTAAGAAGCCCAACTCACTGGTATAACTAAAACTTGGTTGTGAACGTGTGTGTGTGTGTGAGAGAGAGAGAGAGAGAGAATTTGCAGTACTCAGCAACTAGCCTTCTTGCTTAGTCATGAATGTTAGCTTGTTTACTAACTCTACTGTAAGAGATCTTCATTATTCATTCCAAAGGATATATTTCTTCCCTACACTCCCATGGTCCATTTATAACCTCCTTACATGTCAAGTTGTCTGCAGTGAAATTCTCTAAGGAAAACTGGTTGTCTAATGCTTTCTTTAGTCTTAGAAGTACTACACAGCTCTTCACTGTCCGTGGGCCCTTGGTCCAGAGGGAGACTTGGCTCTAAAATAGACAGTGTTCTTGTGTTTGTGCACTGATATACTGATCTCACCCTAATAAGTCAAAACACATTTCTATTCTTTTTCTAAAAGTATAACATATAATACCCTAATTGTTCACTTATGTTTTACTGCTGAATGAGGATAGGAGAGTAACTTAAGATCATTGTCTCATTTGTAACCAAAGAAAAGACCTCTCATCTCACAAGGTCATATTAAAGAAAGAACAGGATGACTGAAGGGACCTTATTGTAAAATTATATTATACTATAATAAGAAAAAGGTGAAGTGGTTTATTTGTAATCTTCTCAGGTAAGTTGAAGAAAAGCACTTAAATATTAGTGTCAAATGCTTTTATATGAAATATAACCATGCATATTTTATGGAATGTAGTATCAGCAGACAGCAGACTACAATATAAAAACATGACAAAGATATTCATTCTAAATTAACGTGGAAGAAAGAAATAAGATGAACTATTTGACTATGACAAGTCAATCTGCAGGGTTTTCTGTGTGCCCTCCTTAGGTGATCTTCCCAAGGAAAATCATGGCAAGTTTCAGAGCATTGCAATGTAGAAAGGAATATCAAACTAAGAGCAGTCAGAAAGGAAAATCTAAATCATGCTACGCTGACAGCACCGGAATAAGCCAAAGTCAATGTTTAAAACTTATAACACCATGAGAAAGAAAGAAAGAAAGTTCAATAAACTGCAGATGTCTGGTAAAATTGAGTAAGTAGAAGCATATTTACTTCCCTGTTCTCTATGGAATTACTGAAAACAATAAAAGAAAGAGAATCTACATTTTTAAAGAAAAATGCAAAAGATTAAAAAAAATTCAAAATACAAATAAATGTCTCAGTGTTCCAACCGTGACGACAAACTCTAAATTATTAAATTCAGTGCTTTCATCATAAAACCTTAACAGATGAGTGGCTTTCTTTGTAGATGATTCTTATATTTCACCTGGAAATGTAAGAAACTGAGAAAAATTAATGGACAAAAAGGGAGATTAAATAAGGCACTGCTAGTCATAAAATAAGAGCATAAAGTTGCATTATTGCAAATAATATAGGATAGGCAAAAAAAAAACAACAGATAAATAAACTGAAATGTCATTAAATTCTGTGGGAATTTGGTGCCCAATGAAGATAGCATTTCAGTCAATAGAGAAAATATGAATTATTTAGTACAATATTGAACAAACTGAGTAGCCAGGAAACATTGTGAATTTTCTTATAACAAATAGTATTTGAACTATATCACAGAATCAAATGTCTAGAGAAAACATGACCAAACAAAAAGAAGTTGACAGAGAAAGTTGCCCTAAGAAAACAGAGATAAACAGGAAAAACTCTCTAAACAAAAAGGAAAACTCTGATTTATATACCTGATTAATGGAGCAGTTCAAGTCTTTGGTTTATAAACGTCAGAAACTTCATTCTAACCAAAACAAAATATTAAGTGAGAATAACTAATTTAATTTAAGATAAGATGAGAAGCCAAACCTCATACTTTGTAAATGGTAAGAGAGAACCAAATAGATACGTGAATGTACATGTACAAAATCCTGTTTCCAACATGCTTATAAAGGGAAAGAAAACAATGTTATTATTTCAGGACTGGCTAAATAAATTATGGTATAGCCTTTAAATGAATATTATGTATTGATTAAAAAAGAATAATGTAAATTCATACGTACTGATGTCAAAAAATGTTCATTAACTATTATGAAAAAACAGGAAGGTGAAGACGTGAGTGTAACATGATTCTTTACATAAAATACACACCTAATCTTGTACGTTTTCTTCAAGATTTGAAATTCAACTGCAGTCTTTTAAATACAAGGCTTGGTCTATGGACCCTAAATAAAAGAATTGGAAGTAGTGGCTTTGAGTTACAAGAAGTCCTTCATAGGACTTCACCATCAGTTTTAAACAATTAAAAAAATAGGCTTGGTGCCTATGGCTCAGCGGGCTAAGGTGCCAGCCACGTACACCTAAGCTGGCGGGTTTGAATCCAGCCCGGGCCCGCCAAACAACAATGATGGCTGCAACCAAAAAAATGGCCAGGCATTGTGGTGGGCGCCTGCAGTCCGAGCTACTTGGGAGGTAGAGGCAGGAGACTCACTTGAGCCCAGGAATTGGAGGTTGTTGTGAGCTGTGATGCCACAGCACTCTATCCAGGGTGACAGCTTGAGGCTCTGTCTCTAAATAAATAAATAAATAAATAAATAAACAAACCAACATATTGGCCGAATAAAACAAAGAATGACTTGTCCACCCACCCTAGTGGATAAATCCTGATGTAACATTCATATTCATTTAACACTTCTACATAAAAAAATTCTTAACAGAAATTAACTTTTTGGGAGAGAGCTAAAATGGTGAAAGGTCATGTTAAGTTTACACTTTATTCTCTCCTGCACAGGTTTATTTATTGTTTACTGTAAGCATGTATTTCTTTAAGCTAAAAAGGCTAACACAAATAAATATATATAATAAGCCAATGAAATTCATATATATATACACACACATATAAATATATATAATTCACTTTTATGTATGTCTTGGCTCCTCAGGTTCCTGTCAAGAATGGGTACAGGTTCCAAGTCGGCAAACGACAGCGAGATCACAGATCCAGAGCAATTTGACACTAACAATTTGTTACAGGAAAAAGAAAGAAAAGTGAAAGTGAAGAAGGAAGCTGCTCAAGACGACACAAAGTGCAAACATGTTCCAGACAGAGAGAGGAAGAGTCACTCTTTCTAGAGTGAAGACCAGAAGGCTGAGTAATGGCGCCTTCCATACGCTTAATAGACCATCCGCCTTTCTGGCAGGACTGGTAGTTGCCTGCCTTTTGGGATGATTGATAGGCTGGGGTTATATAATATATTATGTTACAGGTTTAATATACATGGTAATGACTCCTACGTCAGTTACAGGTCACTAGGAACTTTTTACTTTTAAGTATATCCCCACTAGGGGACAGTACTCGGCTTTAATTCGGTTCCTAGCTATGATTTGGTTCCAAGTCTCTGCACTTAGCCACATCCTTCCCATCTCTTTACTCTTCACCAGACCTAACACTACCCCAGCAAGGTCTAACTACATTTATTTCTCTATGTTCTTCTACTAAAAGTTTTATTATAATATAATAGTGCTCTAAATTACATACCAAATATTCATGGTGTGGCATATGACTTTATTATACATATTCTTTATACATGACATTACTCCCCTTAAAATTTTCTTCCCTCTTCCCTTGATACTTGGTAAACATACATTCACTCTTCTCAAACTTGGGTGCAACACTTTTTTGTGTTATTCTTAGCTTTCTTCTCCCCCAGTAGGGCAGCTACATACTTTTACCATGTACAAATCTCACTGAGTTTTTATTGGTTGGGTTGGGTATTCTGTCTCCTCTATAGTTTGAAAATATTCTTGAGAGCAGAATAAAAATTAAGAAGAAACAAAAACCTGATGAGTATAAAAGAATGGCATGTGAGGCTATATACAAAATGGCTCAGTATCATATTATAACATATATTATACTGGAGTTAATAATTATTGGAACATGTACAGTATAATAGGAAACATACTTTGCCCAAAAGCAGAGTACTGAAATATAAGCCAAATAGATGATTGATTTCAATGTTTTTATATGTAAAAGGATATAAATTCACAAGGATATTTCAAATGATACCTTTCAAGAAGGAGAATGACAGAGGCTCTAAATAGAAACTCTAACATTTTATCAATATTACTTATTAAAAACAAAACTGAAGATTATGCAAGCATCAAATTCCCTAAAGCAAGAAGAATCAGTTGCTGACTTAGTGGATGGTGTCATAATGTGAGAAAAATAGGAAAATGCTTGAAACGGCTTTATTATAGCACTATTATTTTTGTAATGAAAATATGTATTTTAAATGAGAATTTCTAAGTGAAAAAAAAGAACATATTGGTGGCCATAAACCTGTGTTTAAAAAGTAGGAAAAAGTACAAGAATTGGAACCATCACTCTAATATGACTAAATTTAAAAATCCTACAAAATATAATTTTCTTCCATTCTCAAAAGAACGTAAAACATTTTCCAGAAGAGGAGTTTATATACTTGAACTGTAATCAGGAAATTCTCCTTGCTTTAAAAAGTTTACAACTTTATCATCTTCGTTGTTTATTAACGATCCCAACTGGACCCGTATTGTCAATTGCGATTTGAAGGTATAGGCAAAAGCCTTACTGTGATTAATCACTAATTGTAAATATAAAAACATATCAGAAAATTCAAAATGTCATGAAGCTGTGTTCCTCAGTATATTTATGTAAGAAGAAAGCACCCCTAGAAAGGCAGTACTCTACACCTAATGACCTGCTGGGGGTCCTAAGGCTCATGGTCTCTAAGCTGTTTAGTGGCCTATGTCAAAAAAATTACTTGTTTCAGTCCAATTTCTCTCAATTCAATAACTCCTAAGCCTCTCAAAACAAAGCAAAGTTAAAATGATTTTCAATTGCTTTGGACTCGGATGTGTCAGGCAGTCACCAACATTTCATGGACATCAATAGAACAAAGCACTCACCCTTAAACCTTTCTCCTTTTCTCATTAATCAAAATTCCAATGAGCAGATTTCCTTTTTAGTCTAGTCTAGAAGAGATTTATGAGAAATGAGATTTTTCTGACTCATGACTTTGAGTTAAATACTCCATATATATATTCCAGAGAAAACAACACGGCTAATCATCCCGCTTTAAATAATGCATCCTTGATTACAAATCATATTCTGAAAGTCCAGCAATCAAGAAGCTTGCAAGAAAGGAGAGCGTGGCTTTCTGTTCTGGACTCTGTCTTGGTGAATGGCTTTTCTTTCTGCAGTTTATTTAGTCATACATTCTAATGTAAGTTCATTGTGTCAGAAAGGTAAAAATCACAAGAATTAATGATGGAGGATTTCACCTACTCTGCCGCCTGTCGTCACCTGTCAACTCTCTATCCATTCGTCACCTAGCCTGTCACACTTGACATAAGCTTCTGAAGGGATGGGCGAAGGGGAGGCAGGAGAGGCTGGATAAATGTCTTCATGATCATTTTTAGCGGTGTCAGGAGCTCAGCACTCTCAGCATTTTAGACTTGCCTATGACAGATTTTCCACTGCGGCTGAAGCTGCATTCCAAATTGATATTTGTGGCGGCTGGGATTCTGGGCTAGAGCAATGCCTTAGGCAAGCCAAATTCTGCAGTTTGATACCAGTAAACAATATGATCTCTCTTTGTGTTTATGGGGATGTGCTGGAGTGGAATGAGGGAAGGATAACTTCAAATGACAGTTGCCACAGGTGATTAATTTCCTTTTTTATCTTTTACAGATTTACACTGCCTACTCTAATTTAAAGTGGTGTTCCTAATGATCCTTTCATTTTGCACAAAAGCTGAAGAGCTGCTTTCACCCAGAAACAAATAAGCAGGCAGGATGCCATACATGAAGATGGTCTCCTGACTCACTGTAAAGAAAAATGTGTGCTGTTAGGTGTTTCCTCCATTCTTTACAGTGAGTCAGGAGACCATCTTCATGTATGGTATACTGCCTCCATTCATTCCCACCTGATTGGTCCATTTGTGACCAGGAAATACAACTAGGAGGTGAGGCAGATGATGGAAAAAGGAGTGAGTTATCCCTATGGTCAAAGAGGGAGAGAGACAACATGGGGGTTGTAGGAAAAAGTTCATATAGAGGACAGAAGGCGGAAAACGTGCTCCAGCTCAACATTGTTAATTGCAATCAGGGAAAAGTAAATTAATCTCACTGAGGCTCAGAGAACAAAGCGGATAATGTATGAATCTACAGCAAAGGGATAGCATAAGGATATGGTAAGGCATATGAAAGTATTTTAAAAATTACAAAGCCATATTCAAGTATTAGTTAAATATTATTTATAATTAACTCATATCAAAGAGAAGCCAACAGTCTGATAATTGAGCCTTTAAATTTGGCCATGGCAATCAGAGAAGATACACAATCTCATGTTTTATTAACTTCACTCTGTTTTTTATGGTCTAATCTTAGTCATCTTTTAGGTTTCCATTTTGGGATATATATAAACATGAAAGCAGAGGGATTAGTATATATCAAAATATTTAAGCAATGCATATTTAGAGGAGTTGGCAGCACAGAAATGAGCAACTTATAGGAGTAATTTTAGTCATCCCATGGGAAAATTACAATATAGAAATAAAATCATACAATGCTAAATAAAGCTTTTCAAGTATAATGGGCGCTCAAACCATGGTTCATTTTCAAGGGCCATGGATTAATAAGCTATTTTTTTTTGAAAATGAACAAAAAACCTCACATTTTTATTTTATTGTAGCAATATCTCTAGAATTTATGTTCCAATGGAAAATACCAGGATTTTGCACTTTCTCTTTACTCAGTCAATAGTCAGAGACTGTACCATGATTACCTGACATACATTCAAACAAATGTGAGCTCTCTCATTGATCTATCACTCTCTGGGGATCAGAGCTCTCAGAAGTTCTATTTCTGAATAACAAGGTGAGAGTGAGCTGATACAAACTTCCTTTGAAAGAAAATGTCAGGTTTGGAATAGAAAAACAGCAGAAATATCACAGCCTTCTTTAAAAGATACACAGGACTGCATTTCCTAAAGAACATCCTCTCTAGACCCACAGCTTTGGAAAATCTGATGAATATCCAAAATATTTACAGTTGATGAGTAGCCAGTCAATTCTCAGAGGCAAAGAATGGAAACACTGATAACCCTAAATTGTATCCAAAACCATATCTATAATTTGAAACTCAGAGTGGAGCAATGGCTTCTTTATGTACCTAATCAGTAACCTGTCTGCCCTCTGAAGAAATGTGTGGCATTTATTCAATTGATGGAAACCCACAGGTTAAAAAGATCTATAAGAAATAAAACACTGATCGATTATTTTTTATTCTGCAAAACATTATCTTTTTATACCCCATCACCTCTTTGCTAGACCAACATTTCAGCTTATAAACTATTGCCTCCAGCCTCTGCTTCCTCCAAACCATTGTCAAACATGCAATATAGTCAGATTTAGATTTTCAAAGCACACTTCCGATTATGAAACTCTTTCTCAAAACTTTTAATGGCTTCCCATTGCCACCATACATACACAAACACATACGCACATATCCTCCTGGAGTTGCATTCTCACATTGGAACAATGTTTTTATCCCATTAATGTCTCATGTAGAAGTCTATATTTCTGTCAGACAAAACCACCTATTCTGTCCTAACATTATTTGGATTTTTCTTATCTGCTCATACTACTTTATTTGCCCAGAATGTCCTTATTTTCTTATATCTCCGCCTGGTAGAAATTCTACATGCCCTTCAAGTTCTCTGTCAAAGATCACACTGACAGTTTTCTACCTGAATATTATTTCACAGTGCCCTAAATTTCTCTTAAAATACTAAGAAGACTCAAAACATCTAGCAGTTCTTCATCAATGGCTCTTGAAACCGTTATGAAAGCTATAAATTATTTTCATAGCAGGGTTGAGTGGAGTGGGTACTTTTTCTTCCATTCATAAGATACTTTGCTAAGAAGAATATGTTCTAGCTATAAGCCAATTATAGCACAAGAATATGGGGAAAGGAGTAAGGGAGAGGAAGGGAGGGGGGAGAATGGGCGGAGGGCAGGTAATTGGTGGGACCACACCTATGGTGCATCTTAGAAGGGTACAGGTGAAACTTACTAAATATAGAATATAAATGTCTGAACCCAATAGCTAAGACAATGTCATGAAGGCTACGTTAACCAGTTTGATGAAAATATTTCAAATTGTATATAAAACAAGCACATTGTACCCCATGATTGCATTAACATACACAGCTATGATTTAATTAAAAAAAATTATGAAGCCAAATTGCAACTGAAATCTGGGAAAGATCTTCATTAGTTGTGAGGAATATGAACCTGAAGTGTCACTCTACTGGGCGAGGAATGGTGGCCTGTTGGCTGTCAGTAAGGGACCCCACCCTGCACAGACTATAGGAGAGAAGAGTTTGCCCCTCCCTCTTTCCTTCCCCCATTGGTAAGTCTCAGATTCTTAATTTTGTGTGTGTTTTTATTGTAGTCTATCAATTTTTTAAGTAGTCCAATCTATTAATATATAATGACCAAATACTTTGAGTGCATTTCATTTTCTTAAATGGATTACTATTCCCAGAAAATTGGAGAGAGGTGTCAGGGAGTAGGAGGGATAAGTGGGGGAATCAAAGATTCTGCAGCAGTGTAATCCCAATAGCTTGGGACTTATGGGAAGGTTTAGAGAGGAAAGATGCAGGATGAATGTATCTGCAGATGAGCGGTACACTAGTATGATGCCTACTCTTGGTCAAGTTCGCAGACAACAGATGACTGGAAATAAAACTATAGATAGATAGATAGATAGACAGATAGATAGATAGATAGATAGATACATTTTATCAAGCACAAATGTATTAAACACCGTGTGTGAAAATGGTGAAAATTGGGCCAATAACTATTTATATGAACCTGCCTCTCAGAAGTCTGAGAGAAAAAGCATTTTGAAATACCCAAGCACAGGTGTCTATAGTTCTTTCTTTTAACTGTATGATAAAAATAATTTAACTTTCCTTCAGAGAATCAAGGGCATTCACAATGTAAATTTTGTGCAACTATTTTTTGCTTACTCTGTAGGTTTTTAATATGCATAATACAAAATTGATGCTTATATTTGATATCATGAGATTCACTACATTTCTGCTGAAATTGTCTGATAACTTTCCCCAATTGAGTTGACTGGCAAATAAGAGGATAAGGATATGCCACATATTCTAGGTTTTTGGTTTCCATCAATTCTAGATGGAATTCTTCTTGTTTTAGGATAGGTAGAATGGAAAATAACTTTCATGGGACCTGTGAAAAATACTGATTATTCAGTGAAATAATACTATAACCTTTGGCACATGACCAAATCTGAGCTCTAGGAAAATAACTATTATAAAGACATTAGTAACCCAAAACTATTTGCTTAGAACACATTAGAAAAAAGATATTGCCCTAAAATATACTAGTCAGTCTGACTGACTATAGTAATTGCTGTCCCATTCAAAAGATACTTTGGAAAAAGATATGCTGAATAAACAATACAATAAAGTCCAATAGTTTCCTGAAAATTAATATATTACATAGTGAAAAGAGATCTCAATTAATACTAGAAAACATAGCATTTTAGCATAAGAGCTAAGGGCCTTATGATATAAAAAGGTATATCATACAATCTTTTAAAGGGAGAAAAATAAACTAAAAGCAATTTATGGATTTAAATACTGAGTTTGATAATTGATAAAATTATGTACTAAAATGAATTAAAAATTTTAAAAACATATGATCTGGAGAACTGTTTTGTCATGGAAACTGGAGATTATTACAAATTAGCTTAGAGACAAGAGGAATGCTTAGGAAAATGGTAGGCACTTTCACAACCAAGGGGATATAAACACTTATATTCCTTAGGGAGCAGTGGCAGCTTATGCCTTATTTAATGTTGTTATAAATGATTTAAGGGAAAAGTGTATAAGGGAATCTCGATATTTCTGGAAGCCTTTTTCCGTGTAATGCAAAGTATTGCTGGAGTTAAGCAATCTTAGGAACATTTAGTGATCTGGCTTATAAATGGCAAATTAGTCCTAATTTGTATTGTGTAGAAAAAGACCTAATTAGAAGGTCTAATCTTGGAAATCCCATATTCCACATAGGTTACGAAGCTTGGGATTATGATGAACCACATCCTTCAAGAGAAAAAGAAAGAAGAATTGCATTTAATTGCATTTAAATATTAACTATCAGATACCTGTCACCATTAAGTAAATTCTTTGGAAAACTACTAAAAATACTCTCTTGTATTTTTACTACATACAGGCCCAAAGTCTATATATACACATAAATACTATGTACATACATGTGTGTGTGTGTGTACATGTCCATCTATTTGCATGTGAGTATGTGCATGAATGTTTACCTCCTAATCTCCAGATGACTAAACTTTCCTATGAGATGAGAGGGCTGCTGTAAAGGACCAAGTGTAAACACCTGCTGCATGGTCTCTTATTCCTTTAAAAATGTAAAAGCCATTCTCAGATTGGAGAGTATACAAAAACTGACAGCCTACAGGCCAGATTTGGGCCACGAGTCAAAGTTGACTGATCCGCTGCTAAAGGTTAAACTTAAAGATGGAGAGGAATTTTTTGGTCTTCACTCAACAAATTGACACAGGGATAGCTGGTAAGAGAAAATATGGTAAATATGCAAACAAAGGGTTTTTTCTTGCACTACTGAAAAGAGTTTTTGTCATTTTTGTGAAAAAAGAATCTATGGATAGTGTAAAAATTTGGGCAATGCCACGGGACAGGAACTACAGATTAATAGTTCCCTTCCCTTCAACTCTCAGGTCCCACTCCAGTTTAGAGAGGCTGTCACACTGTACCTAGTAGCTTGCATCTTTCTGGGAATATTTTTTGCATGGACAAACAAAACATATTAATGAATGAATTACTCAAAATGAAAAAAAAAATTTAATGTCTTACCTTCACTTTTGATTAACCATTTTTGCCAATCTACAATAATAAGACCTTCTTATCCTACATACTTCAGTAGGACACATATAGTTTTGGTCTTCATTTTCCCCATTAATTTTTGCCAATTCTGGGTGGCACCTGTGGCTCAAAGGAGTAGGGCTCTGGCCCCATATACCAGAGGTGGTGGGTTCAAACCCAGCCCTGGCCAAAAACTGCCAAAAAAAAAAAAATTATGCTACTTCTGGTCCTCTTACCTTTATACTTCAGAAATGTGTCAAAAGCTTTCTTCTGCTGTGCCTTCTGCACATGTCCACAGACAATGTATTTATTTTGTAAGATATTATTTATCTTTTTATGACTATTATTCCAAAATTTATAGGTGGTAACAGTAGCAATTCTATGGGCTCGATCTTCCTTCTTGAAATTAGGAATTCATCCTTTGTTGTGCAACTTGAGCTGTCAGAGAAGGTCTGGATCAAGTTCTGAGCCAGTGAACTATTGAAGATGTAAGCGATGGAGAGATACGAAAGTGAGAATTGATCAGGAAGGAAGTTGCTCAGAGCCTAGGCAGAGGGACTGCATCCCAGGATATCTCAAACATTGCCCATAAAGTCATCATACACAGGAGAAATGAGAAATTGTAGCTAAATACACCCCTACAAAATGTTCATTGATTGATTTTACAAGATATTTCTAAAATATTCTCTACATGTTGGAGACCTCTTTGTAAAATTTTATAGTGATAATTGCTCAGATGCCTTGGTATGAGGAGCAAGACAATGACTTCTGGTGACCTGGAATAAAGTAAGTGCTCAAATAGGATTATGAGGAAGAAGCTTATAGCAAAATTATGTATAGCTTTGACTCTTCTTTGAGTCCTGGAGCTGGGAGGTAATGTGTTATCTCCCTTGAGTTTGAATATATTTAATTTATTATTTTTATTCTTTTGAGAAAAAGGCTCATTCTGTTGCTTAGGTTAGAGTACTATGGTGTTAACCTAGCTCATAGCAACGTCAAACTCCTGGGTTCAAGTAATCCTCTTACCTCAGCTTCCCCTTTGTCTGGGACTCAGGCAGCCACCATGATGCCTGGCTAATTTTTCTATTTTATGGTAAATACAGGGCCTCACTCTTTCTGAGGCTGGTCCCAAGCCCCTGAGCTAATGAGATTTTCCTGCCTCACCTTCCAGAGTGCTAGAATTATATACCTGAGCCACCCTGTTCAGTCGTGTCCCCAATATATGATAGTAGTAAAATGACTTCTTCCTTTGTTTGAGTGATTACTCTGTCATAACATTTTTTTGGAAGCAAATGAACAAAAAGTAAATTGCAAGATGATGGCAGTGAATCATGTCTAGAAACTGAACTCTTAAGAATTTAACAGTTAACAAAAATTGTATTAAAATATAAACATCTGTATGGCACGGTGACAATACTTAAAAAGAAATGCAAATATACTTTGAATTAATGAATTAAAAAACTAGAGTTATAAAAAATTGTTAGACGTATAATAGTATCTCTTTGAAATAACAAATGGAAATGATCAAGAGATGTTTTGTTTTTATTTTTATTTTAGAAATTGAATGGATTGAGAGAGAGATAAAAATATTGATGTAATTGGGGTTTATGAAAGATATTCTTTAATTTCAGATCTATGGCTTTCTCAGTAGCATTGGCATAGTTTATCATTGTGTCTTGGAAATGCTATTTTCCTGATAGGAGAGACCCAAAACTCCCCTGGATTTTTATCTAGCACTCTGAACTATCTCTTAAAGTCTCTTAAAGTCTTCACTATCATTTTTAACTCTACTTTGCTGCTTTGGAAAATGACTAGTTTCCACTACCTGGGACTCCTGATACAAGGCTATTTTTCATCTTAACTATCCCCTCTCCTTAAGTTCCCTTCCACTTCCATAACTTTAAAACCAGGATAACGCGACAATTTTTTTTCTAGACTTCTCTTTGGTGCTCTGAAACATGGATTTAACATTTTACCTAATATTGTCACTTAGATGTCTCATTAATATCACAAATATAGCATGTTTGAGACCAAACCATCAATGCCCCATCACTCAAACACTTATTTTCTACTCTTCTCCATCTGAACAACAGACTTTATGTCACATCCAGAGCTCATGGCAGATACCTGGGAAGCATTGAAACAAGTCTCTTCAAGTCTCTTACCCACCTTCAGTCTATCACCACTTGAGTCAATTTCTATTAAAATGTCTCCGTCTTTTCATCTTATTCAAATAACTTGGACTTTTAAAAATCCTTCTAACTGATCTGTCTTGTTCTAGTACTGTATCTTTCTCTTTCTCTGCTCAAATTGTAGGAAAATTAATATTGATATACTAATAAGTGAGGCTCTTAAAAATCTAGTATTCTTAAAATGAATTCATTTACTAAAAAATAATATACTGAGTTATAGTATGGCTTGATCTGAATTGTTGGCAGACATTTTTGTTTTCATTCATCCTCTTTTTCATTGAAGGAATATTGGGTTCTTCTAACTTCTAGAAGGCATCAGATCCATTCAGATTCAAGACCATGTTGATATATTTTATTGGCTCTCCCATTCTCTTCCCAGTTCCCTGCCCAATTCCCCTACATGAGTAATCAGCTGTCATCTCTGCGTACCCTCCTATCTTAGATTTTTTTTTTTTGGACTTAGAGACCATTCCTATGACACTCCAGCTTTATTTACATATCTCTATTGCCATGTCGGTGGCAAATTTTTACTTGTCTTTCATACCACTTGTCACAATTATATAGCTACTTATATAATTGTTTGTATGGAGTATGACTCACAGCCCCATCCTCATCAAAATGAAGCTCAAAATTATGTAAAATAAGAACTCAGTTGGTATTTTCCCTGTGATTTCACATTACATAACATGGTAACTTATGGGTCCTAAAGGTGTTTTAAAATTTATATATTTATAAATTATGTTTAATGCGTGTTCCTGATAAAATGGCCATAGACTAAGTAAGAAAATTAGAGAGCAATGCTAACGGAAGCCTTCCCTTTGGAGACTTCTGCCAAATAAATGCAATCACTGCTTCACACATGTCAATTTAAGAAATGGATATTCAATTACTATTGTATACAAAAGATATTAATTTAATGAAATGCATTTCTTCCATGAAATTGTAAAGGCTACAAGATAGATGGGTATACGACAACAGATAGGCTATGTGTACAGACAACAAGAACAGGGTCCTGAGGAAACATAGTGTTTGGGGAATTGCCTGGGATTTAATTTGATGTAGGTATTTTCATTTTTAAAAATGAACACATTTTAATTATAAAATTAGACAAATTCATTTTACCTCAAAAAATTCAATTTGGATAATTTTAAGACTGAGATGAAAAAAATTCAATTTGGCTTTACTTTGACAAACTGATTCTTAAGGACATCATAGATTGTGACCTAGGTTACATTCCAATTGTAGCATTTTGGTTTCTTCTTACCCCATTTGAGTAAAGTTTTAAAAATTACTGTGGACAAACGTGTTTCCACAGCACCCTGAAATTTTCTGTCATGGTCATTAACATAACAAATAATTAACATAGCAAATAGCATATGTTTTTGCTTAATGTTGAATCTTTCCTATGGAATATAAGAATAGAGTCTAAAATCATGTCTTTCTTACTCATCGTTATTTTCCTGATATCTATCTAAAACAGTGCTTGAAACACCATGGGCATTTTTTAATTCAGTAAATATAGTCACGTAAGAAGAAATGCTTCAATGGAATACTAAATATTGCTGTAGCACAACTCTAATTAACTATCTCAAGCATATCAAATACAAAGACATATAATTTATGCTGAATAATAATCATTGAAGTTATATTTTATAAGCAGAGTAAGATCAGATATAAATGTTATCATACTACAGGAGTTAACTAATGGAAAGGAGAAAGTGAAACAACTTGATTCAGTTCCCTATTTTCCTCTTAACAATCAATTAAATCCTAAACCAATTTATATATTGTGATTTCAGCGTGTTTTACAAAATCACAGAGAAATGTTATAATTTTAGACAATTGTTCAGAGAGTTCATTGAGATTGAGAAAATTCTAGCATTAAGTCAGGAATTTGACTCAAATTCTAGATCAAATCTAAGAACCAATGTTTAAGCTCAGCCCACAAACGGTTCTTGTACCCTTACAGTCAATCTAGGTGGGTAATGATTTAGGGCCAGTATGAAACAAGCAAAGAAGCCAAAACATAAATACTGCTACAGGTAGTACAGATACTGGTGAAGAGAAAACATGAGGAAACCTAAATCTAAAGATGTGGACCTCAGACTTAAAGGTGAAATCTGAATATTCTCAGAGCCTGTTTGCTTATTTGCTTTATAGACCCTACTGGGGTGAGACTCCAGCAGAGTTGTTAGATATCGTCTCTTCCTGAATCCCAGAGGAACCAAACGTGCTGCAGGTAATTTTGCCTTTGATTTCGGCAGAAGGGACCCTTGAATATCCTCATACAAAAATGTGAGTTAGTTTCTTCACAGTAAGCAAAACAAAACAAAGCAGCTTTCAATAGGAATCATTCTGAATTCACACACTGTGCATTGTATTATTTAGTTAAGGATCTATTTTGTTGTATTGGCTGTCACTAAACCTAATTAACAGCATGTGGAAAATAATTGCTAAATCTGTCAAAATGAGCTCAGCATATAACAATATGAAGTTTATCACTAAGGTTGTTAAACATGAATAAGAGTTTCAATCTCGGTAAAGAAATAGTATGGAGCAATGAGCCACCCTTACTGTAAAACTCAGGATTGTGAGAATTTTATATATTAGGAAATTCCTTAACATTAATTTCCTGCCTTTTCTGTCTACAAAGCTCTATATTTTCAGTCAGATGCACTCGTATAGAAACACATGTGTATCTATATATGGGGTGAGTGTGTATTCACATAGTATGTTACTTTCGGATATAATGTATTGGTCATTTTATCAAGTCTCTTTCTAAAAATAAAAGGATTCGTGTTTTAGAGTTGTTTGGAAACCCAAAAGTATATTAATAAGATGATATTTAGGTTGCACTTTAAGGAGTACTGTGTTGAACTCTACTTTCAAAGATAAAATCATGCAACACAGTCCTGTATTTGTTATGGACTAAAAATGACCAAGTAAAAAATTATAAAATAACCCTTGTTAAGGATATCCCAATCTATAAAATACATACTGATAAATTATTCCCTTGCAAGAATCTGCATGCAAATATTTCTCTTATTTTAGTGATTTACTCTCTGTTAAACTTTAGTTTCCTAGAGTTAAATTTATATACTTAACAAAGTTACTTTTAATTATTGAGAGCTATCATTTATTTGCCAAATTAAATTAGCCTATGTGAAAGTATTCATATATTTAAAACTATAAAGTGCTACAAAAAAGAAAGTTAGATTATTATTATATTTTACTTTTTCCAGGAGGTATTTCTGGATTGCTCACCCACTTTCTCTATCTTACAGATTCCAGGATTTTTCCACAAAAGCATGTTATATTTTATGGAATTCAGAATTGTCAGCCGTTTGAGATTGCCGGTTACTTGATAGAGGTATTTAGTAACCCCAGTTTAATATGTGTTTTCAGAAATTTACTGAGACACTTCCATTAATTTTTAATTAGCTATGATGACTTTTCAAAAAATGGCATTCATAAATAAAAAGATATAGTTAGAAATTTTAAAATATTTTCTTTATGAATAAATAAAAATTCAGGTCTTAAAAATACAGACATTTGATCTAAAGAATTTTAGCTAGAGTACACTCAAAGGAATATTTGAAGTTACAGACCTGATGATAGATCTCTTCCAACACGGTTATCTTTCCATGTGTCATCATAGGTATTAGGAAGGCAACTATACTTCCTTACCATTTTCTATCAGTTAAAAAAGATGTCACAACTATACATAAATTGTGGAAGTTTTTATACCCACCGTAGATCTATGAAGTGTTCATTCATCCAAAAAGATTTAATATTTGCTGCTATTATGTGATTTCTCTTTGGCATTCAAATCCAACAAAGTAGACTTTGGTGTATAAATTAAAAATCTCGACTACTTGTAGGTTTAATGAAAGTTGTATATATTTGTAATGAATGTTTAATTTTAGAATACAGTTATATTTACAAAAAAGTTTCAAAGGACATACAAGGTTCCCTTCCACCCCACACCTAGTTTTTCCTGTTGTTCATATCTTACACTACTATGGTACATTTTTCAGCACTGATGAATGAATCAATAATGATAATATTACTGTATCAATGTTGTTTTGTATAATAATATGTGTAACTAGAAATAATATATAAAATATGACTAAATATAATTATTGGGAAAAATAACTAATGTAAATATTTACTATTACTATACTATTGTATTAAATATTAGTATAATTACCATGATTAACTAAACTCCATATTTTATTCTAGTTTTGTTTTCTCTGAAGCTTATTTTTCCAGGATCTTGTTATCATATTAGTAAATGTCACCTGAGGCTCCTCTAAGCTAATTTTTCAAACATTTTTGGTTTTGAGGATAGAACACTTTGAAAATATTGATCAAGTATTTTGTTAAATTTTTCTGAAAAGTTCTCTGATTGTTTTTAATAATTAAAGTGGTATTATGGGCATGGGTAGAATTCTAAAGATGTAAGGTGCTGGTATCAACACAATATATTGATGGGATATGTAAGCAATGTAATTTATTGCTGATGATACTAAATTTATTCTCAGGCCTGGCTGAGGTGGGGTTTATCAGGTTCTCCAACATCTTCTTGCCTCTCTTGATTTCTCTCCTTTTTCCATGCTATATTCTTTAGTGAAAATTTTGTACTGCATGTTTCCAACAAAGAGAAATAGCAAAAGTTTGAATGATGAATATGCTAATTATGTTTTTCTGATCACTGTACATTATACATACTGAAGCATTGCTAGGTACCCCCATAGATATGTACAAACATTTTAACGAGTCAGTTTAAAAATCTCCTTGAGGGGCAAGTATCTACATGAATTATTTGAAATCTCTTTCTAAGAAAAATTTGTGTTTTCTTCTGTGGGTATCAATTCATGAAATCATTTATATCAGTATAGACTCTTGGGCACATAGTTTATATTTTGAGTTATAATACACTACTAAATTGTTAACTTTGTTTATCAAATTTTTCAAACTTTGGCTATTGGGAGCTCATTTCAATTGGCTCTTTTAACATAACCAAATTATTTTGATGTTTTAAGATTCCCTTCCTTTCTGGCATCAGGAACAGCACTGTCCTAGATTCATCCTGCATACTTTCTACCCCAGGACTAAAATAAGCCATTTCTCTAAGAAGTCCTGGGTGCTGTTATTGAAAAATGGCATATATATACCACAATTTATTAATCCATGCATGACATGGAATATTACGCAGCCTTAAAGAAAGATGGAGACTTCACCTCTTCCATGTTTACATGGATGGTGATGGAACATATTCTTCTTAGCAAAGTATCTCAAGAATGGAAGAAAAAGTATCCAATGTACTCAGCCCTACCTTGAAACCAATTTATAGCTTTCATATGAAGTCTATAACCCAATTATAGCCCAAGAAGAAGGGGAAAGGGGATTGGGAGGGGAGGGGAGAGCAGAGGATGGATGGAGGGAGGGACATTGGAGGGTCCACACCGACAATGTATCTTACAAGGGTACATGTGAAATTTACTAAGTGTAGAATATAAATGTCTTAACACAATAACTAAGAAAATACTGTGAAGGCTATGTTAACCAATTTGATAAAGCTATTTCAAATTATGTATAAAACCAGCACAGTGTACCCCATGATTGCATTCATGTACACAACTATTATTTAATAAAAGAAAAAAAGAAAGAAAAGTGGCATATAGAAATAAACATCGAGGTATTGAGTATTTTCCTTCCACTGGGGTGCTCTCAGTTCCTGCTGCTCCCAGTGGTGAGAGCAAGGAAATATACATATGCAAAGTAACCCACACATGTGTAACTGTTTCTGTATCATTCCATTTCAATTTAAAGCTGAACATGAATTCCTACTGGTAACGACAACTCTCATCCAATAACACATGGTTTATTCTAAGCTTCCTGGCTTGATTACCTGTAAATTTTATCTACAAAAGTGAGAAACCTGGCTGCCAACATTCAGCAGGAATTTCTTTATTTGATCAATTCTATTGCACATTTATAGCAATTTCAATATAGTTAACTCATAATGCTATGGAAAACCACTTTACCACCTAGAGTACAGTGACTATATAAAGTTCTTTTGTCATTAGACCTACAGTTTCTGGTTATTTTTAAAATTACTGAGCTCAGCACTTTTTTCTCAGTCACCTTCAGTGAGTTTGTAAAACAGATTTTTTGCTACAGTTTGAAATCCACCCAGAAATCACATACCCATCTACTGGCTCTTTGATTTTATTTTCTTTTATTATTTTTGAGCGAATCTTGCTCTGTCCCTCAGGTTTGGGTGTAGTGGCCTGATTATAGCTAGCCTCAGGCACAAACTCCTCGTCTCAAGAGATCTCCTGCCTTAGTCTTCCATGTATCTAGGACTACAGGTATGTGCTACCATGTTTGGTTAGTTTTTTTTAATTTTTTGTAGATACAAGGTCCCCTTATATTGTGCAGCCTACTTCCAAACTCCTTCCCTTAACTGGTCCTCTGGTCTCAGACTCCCAATGTACTACAATGTAGGGATTACAGGATTGAGCTGGCTTTTTAAAAAAAAATTTTAAACACTAAAGTTTATTAGTTACCTACCTTGTAAGTTACATGTAGTATGGATGTTGAGAAACAGTGTCATGTATTTACCGTTAAATTGTCATACAAAAATACTCTTTCCATCCCCTAAATCCACTGCTATTCTTTTCTAAAATTCTGACATTGATCTGTTCTCCGTCTCTCATAGTTCAAAATGTTATGCAAATAAAATTGAAAAAGATACAGCCTTCTTATACTGGATTCTATATTTAGAAACATGCCTTTAAGATTCATGCATGCTACAGTGTGGAATAATAACTTGTTCTGTTTAATTTTTTTTTTTTTTTTGAGACAGAGCCTCAAGCTGTCACGCTGGATAGAGTGCTGTGGCATCACAGCTCACAGCAACTTCCAATTCCTGGGCTCAAGCGAGTCTCCTGCCTCTGCCTCCCAAGTAGCTGGGACTCCAGGTGCCCGTCACAATGCCCAGCCACTTTCTGGTTGCAGCCGTCATTGTTGTTTGGCAGGCCCGGGCTGGATTCGAACCTGCCAGCTCAGGTGTATGTGGCTCGCGCCTTAGCCCACTGAGCCACAGGCACCGAGCCATAACTTGTTCTGTTTAATCGACAATATTAATGTACCACAATTGATTTATTAATTCATTAATCGTATATACTTGGTTGATTCTAGTTTGGGTTGATCATAAATAAAGACATAATAAAAATTTTCATGCATGATTTTGTATAGAAGTATATTTTTAAATCAGAGGATGACTTCTGAGCCATATAGTAATTTAAATAGATCCTTATAAGAGACTGATAAAGCAAAGTGATTGCCATTTGCCTTCCCAAGAGAAATAAATGAGAATTCCTATATTGTTCAGAATCCTCACAGCCCTAAATATCACCAGTTTTGGGATATTAGCCAATCTAATAGCTGGTTAGTAATGTCCTAAGACAAAGATTATGATTATCTCCCATCTCTTGATCTACTTTAGACAGATGTCATACAGTTCTCTGCCTATTTTAAACCAGGTTATTTTCTTGAATTTTAAGAGTTCTATATATATTTTATCAGATAAAATATCTGTAAATATTCTCTCTCAGTTTGTAGTTTGTCTGTTCATTCTTGTAACAGTATCTTTTATAAAGCTGAAGTTTTTAATTTTATCACAGTCCATCTTATTATATTACTTTTCAAACTATTTTATTCATTTATTTAATTTCAGAATATTACAGGGGCACACATCATATTTTTAATAGATTGTGCTTATGGGGTAGTTCCCAAAAGTAATCACCAAAGGCAATATGAGAGCTTTTCTCACACATTTTCATCTAAAAATATATGTTGAGTTTTTTGTTTCCAATTAAGCATACATGTTCATCATTTTTTTCTATTTTAATTGATCTAAATATTTGCACATATGTATAGAATACGTATGTGATGTTCTCTTACATATATAGACAGTATGCTATGTATTTAGGGTCCCTACGACCTGAAGTATTTATCATTTCTATGTATTGAAACCAACCTGGATAAGATAGTAAGACCCCCATCTCTCCAAAATAATTTTTAAAATGCCCAAGTGTGGTGGTGCACAGCTCTAATCCCAACTACTTGGGAGGCTATGGCAGCAGAATCTCTTGAGCCCAGGAGTTGGAGACTGTAGTTAGTCTGGGTGACAGAGCAAGACTCTGTCTCAAGTTTTTGGAAGAGTTTGATGAGAATTGGTGTGTTTTGTTTGTTTGTTTGTTTTTTCTTGTTTGAAGTTTGGTGACATTTGGCAATGAAGCCATCTGGTGTTGGAATTTTCTTTGTTAAGAGTTTTTTTTTTTTTTTTTTTTTTTTTTTTTTTTACTTGTCTGTTTGTTTTGGTTTTTACTGATTCAATCTCAGTTTGTGCTTTACATGGCTCTGGATTTTCTATTTCTTCGTAACTTAAACTTGGCAGATTGTATGTGTCCAGGCATTCATCCATTTTCTGCCAATGTTCCAATTTGTCACTATACAGGGGCTGATGATCTTTTGTGCTTCTGTGTTACTAGTTGTAATGTCTTCTTTTTTAATTTTATTTGTATTCTGTCTTTTTTCTTATCTAGTCTAGGTATCAATTTTGGGTATCTTGTCAAAGAGAATTTTTGTTTCATTAATCTTTTGTAGTTTTCTTTCTTTCTTTCTTTAGTCTCTATTTCATTTTATTCCTCTATGATAGTTATTTCTTTCTTTCTAATTTTAGTTTTGATTTGTTCCTGTTTTCTACTTCCTTGAAGTTAATCATTAGATTGCTTATTTTCAATCTTTTTACTTTTTGGATGCAGGTGTGTATTGGTATAACTTTCCTCTTGACCCTGATTTTGACATATTCTACAGGTTTTTTGTATGTTGTATTTAATTTCACCTGTTCCAAGTAATTTTTTATTCCCCTCTTATTTATTTCTTGACCCAATGGTGATTCAGGAATGTGTTGTTTAATTTCTGTATATTTGTGTAATGTCTTTAGTTCCTCATATTATTAGTTTTTACTTTTATTACATTGTGGTCTGAGAAGGTATTTAATATAATTTCTATTTTGTTAAATTTGTTGTGACTTATAATGTCTAACATATGCTCTATCCTGGAGACGATTCCATGTGCTGATGAGAAGAATGGATGTCCTATAGCTGTTGGTCACTGAAATGTTCTGTAAATGTTTCCTAGGTCCATTTGGTCTGATGTTTAGTTTAAATCCCCTGTTGCTTTGTTAATGTTCTGTCTTGATGGTCTGTTCAATGCCAAAAATGGTGTGTTGAAGTCCCCAACTATTATTGTATTGCAGTCTCTGTCTTCCTTCAGGTCTAACATGTGCGTTACGCACCTGGGTACTCTGCTGTTGGATGCATATGATTAAATTTGTTTTATCCTATTGTGGAATATTTCTTTTATCATTATAGAATAAACTTCATTTCTCTTTTTACTGTTTTGACTTATAGTCTGTAGAATCTGATACAACATGGCTACTTTTGCTCACTTTGGGTTTCTGTGTGCATGAAAAATCTTTTCCAATCCCTTTACATTTAGTCTATATGTGTTTTTACAAATGAGAGGAGTTTATTGTTGGTAGCATGTAGTTATGTAATTTTTTAAATCCATTTATACCAAATATATCTTTTAATCAGGAAGCTTTATTTATTTACATTCAAGGTTATTATTGATACATGAAGGCTTATTGCTGTCATTTTATTGATTGGTTTCTGATTGTTCTGTTCATACTTTCTTATTTTCTTTCTCATTTGCAGTTACTGTGGTTTTCCGTAATGATAACATTTGAGTCCTTTTTCTTCCTTATTTGTATATTTGTTCTACCAGTAAGCTTTAAACTTTCATGCATTTTCATGATGATTGATGATAGGGGTATAGTACTACCTTAAGCATTTCTTGTAGGGCTCATCTAGTGGCAGTGAATTCCCTTTGCTTTTGTTTGCCTAGGAAAGGCTTTATTTCTCCTGCATTTATAAAGAAACTATGGCTGGTAGTTTTTGTTTGTTTACTTTTTTTCTTTCAGCACTTAGAATATACATTTAAATTGTCTCCTGGCCCGTCAAATTTCTGTTGATACATCTGCTTTTATTTATTTATTTATTTATTTATTTTGAGACAAAGCCTCAAGCTGTCACCCTGGGTAGAGTGTTGTGGCATCACAGCTCACAGCAACCTCCAATACCTGGGCTCAAGCGAGTCTCTTGCCTCCGCCCCCCAAGTAGCTGGGACTACAGGCACCCACCACAATGCCTGGCCATTTTTTGGTTGCAGCAGTCATTGTTGCTTGGAGGGCCAAGTCTGGATTCGAACCCTCCAGCTCAGGTGTACGTGGCTGGCGCCTTAGCCTATTAAGCCACAGGCGCTGAACCGATACATCTGCTTTTAGTCTGAAAGAGGTTTCCTTATAAGTCACCTTATAGATGCTTTTGCTGTTTTTATAATTCTTTATCTTTGACTTTTCACAGTTTGTATAAAATGTGTCATACAGACTTCTTTTATATGGTATTTGTTTGGTGATATTTGAGCTTCCCATATCTCAATGTCTAAATTTCTTGCTAAACTTGGGAAGTTTTCATCTATTATATTGCTAACTAGATTTTATAGCTGTTTTATTTCTCTTCCCCGTCTGGGATTAGAGAAATTCAAATATTTGGTCATTTTGTAGCTGTCCCATGTGTCATGTAGGCTTTAGTCATTCATTTTATTATTTTTTTTCTGTGTTTTCATCTGCCTGGGTTATTTCAAATGAGACTCAAAATTTTGAAATTCCTTCTTTGGTTTAAAGTAGTTTATTGTTGAAGATTTTATATGTATTTTGTATTTCATTTAAAAATTCTTCAGTTCTAGAATTTGTTTTGTTTATTAAATTGTATGTACCTTTTTGAAACATGTCTAAGTTATATACTGAATTGTTTTTCTGGTTGCTTTGTGTTGTTTTTCTGTGTGTGTGTGTGTTTTCTCAAATGTCACTATTTCAAATTCTTTACCCAGGATTTTGTAAAATTCTTTTAGATTAAAATCTGTTCCTAGAGAATTGTTCTGTTCTTTTGGAGGTGTCATACTTCCTATGTTTTTTTTCATTGATATATGTGCATCTGGTATAATAGTTGCCTTTTCAATTTTTGTATTATTATATTTAATTTTAGTTTTATTATCATTAATTTTTATTTTTTCATTTGCTTTCATAGGGGAGAACATTTCCCTGAAGATGTACCTATGATGTTGCTGGGGTAGGACACAGTGTCTTTGATTTTGAGTGTTCACAGTAATGTATTCTTTGTATGACCTCTTCAACTATAAACATCAATGATGTCTACCATTTCCTCAGATGCCCAAGGTACAGTTTTTAGTGTAGTCTGTGCTAAAGTTTTTCTGGGTTTGAGAACACCAGATGGGACTGTTTTTATGTCCCAGTGGTAGCAACAGCGAACCATGTGTGCCAGTTCGTGGGGTCAAGGAAGCAGCATCAGCAGCTCTAAGTGGACCAGTTTTTAGGCCACCAGGCAGCTTGCTTAATTGCCAGTAGTGATGGTAGTGGACTAGGTGAGTGATGGGATTTAGGACTCATGGGCAGCAGGCATGTTGTTGGCAATGGCAATAACAGTGACAGGACTAATGTCTGGTTCTGAAGTAATCTGCACTGGTATTGGTGGTAGTTATGATGGGATGGCCAGGCCAGTCCCCAGTGCCAGAAGTGACATCTGAGGGTGGGTGCTTGATGTAGTGGTAGCAGCACATTGGGTAGGTCCAACCTAACGTCTCCAAGTGGAGTGCTCTTGTTCCAATGGTGTGGGACTTGGCTGGGTGGCCCTAATATAGCCCAATGGCATGGATGGGCACTGCAAGGGTAGAACTAAGTACCACCAGAGGGCCATTCTGTCCATAGGCCCTCTGGTGGTACTTGTATGTTCTGGGCTATGGCAAGAAGAAGGATGATGCCCAAGCCTAAGGCCAAATGCTCAGTTAGGGGCAGTAGAAGCGACTGTACTGCAATTCTGCTACTGGGGAGGGCATGGTTTCATTCAGTGGCAGGAACTAGGCCTGAAGTTCATCCTCAATGTGTGTAAAAATACACACAGCAGTTTTGCTGATGAGGCAGTGGAGTCTTAGCAAATGGCTCATGCTTCCTCCTGAGAGGCAGAAGGACAATGATTGATTTATACATGTTGGACCAGCTTTACATTCCTGAAATGAATCTCACCTGATCCTGATGTATGTATTATATTTATATTGTGCTGAACTGTGTTTGCTAATATGGTGTTAAGAGGTTTTGTGTCTACGGTCATGAAAAATATTGGTCAATAGTTTTAATTTTGCAGTTTCTTAGACAAATCTTTTAAAGCTGGCTTCTTAAATGGAATTAGGAAGTATTACTTCCTTACCTATTTTGTGAAACGAATTGTATAAAATTGATATTATTTCTTATATAAATATTTGATACAGTTCAGTAGTAAAACTTCCAGGCCCTTTGATGTAAATTCTCTGATAAATCCAAAAACAGGTAGGGTTTTTTTCCAACTTGTGCATGCTGTAAGTAATGCAATAATAACTTATAGTCTTTTTACATGTCAAAGATAGATCTGTAAGCCTAATTTCCTATTTTTATCATTTAAATGTCTTTTTAAAATTTTCATGTTGATATACTCTTAACCTATTCTTATGATATTTTTATCAGATGTGTTTATGGAATATTTACAGTATACTAAAATTTTACTTGTTCCTTGCACCTTGAAGTACTTATCTTTATCTATAATACCAGTGGGAAATACGTTCTATTTTACATTTGAATGTGTGTAATAGTTACATTATGGTATAATTTACATGGAGTAAAATTCCATTGATGAAGATGTATGGGTATAAGCATCTGGGTCGCTATCTATAGCCACGTAACTTTCATCACAATTAAGATACAGAATAATCCAACTATTCTAAACAATTCTTCTGATGCTCGAGAGTTGATCCCTTTTTTAGATACTTTCTCTCATCCCCACAACCCTAGATAGCTGCTTGACTGGCTTTTCATCACTAGAATTTTATCTTTTCTATAAAATCTTGTAATTACGTGGTACAGATATGTAGTTCATTGTGTTTGACTTCCTTCACTTAGCAGAATGTTCCTGAGATTTATTCTCCTTTTCTTTTACTATCTATATCCAGTCCATCAACAAATCTAGTTGACTCTATACCCCCAATATTTACTATCTGTCTGCTTGTCTTATAATTCACTTATAGAAGCCTGGTCCTCCCAGAAAATCTTTGACACTGATATACTTGTGTCCACTTTGACTCTGTCCAGCTAACCATCTGTTATAGCTCCTTCAGCTGAGTCTCCAATCCACCAAGCAATAGCTAAATTATCTTTTTATTTATAGGTATATAAGATTATACAAATTTCCCTACTTAAAACCCTTCAATGTCTTATAATAAGATTAAAATAACTGATCCAATGATTTGCATTGGCTTCTCCAAATATACAACATATCCTCTTCCCTTAAATTCCTACCACACTGTCAACCAATACTTATTTTTCTCTCTAACACCAAAGTCTTTTCAATATTCCCTCTGCCATTATTTTCTCTTTTGAGAGAAGTATATTAGCTGTTTGAATTGCTGATTTATTCTCATCCTCAGAATTGAGTCATCCTTTTGCAGATAGTCTGTTACCTTGAGTAAAATAATCCTAGCCAGCCATTTTATGTCTTACCACTGCACCCTAATAATTCTTTTAATGTTGACTTAATACAATATATCAGTAATTTGCTAACTTGCTGACTTATATTAACACTTTAGAACAGGAGTTCTCAACCTGTGGGTCATGACCCCTTTGTAATAATGAAAATACATCCTGCATATCAGACATTTACATTACATAACAGTAGCAAAATTACAGTTATGAAGTAGCAACAAAACTAGTTTTATGGTTGGGGGTCACCAAAACATGAGGAACTGTATTAAAGGGTCATGGCATTAGGCGACATTAGGAAGGTTGAGAACCATTGCCTTAGAGACTCTAAATGCAATGTAAATTCTATTAGTGCATATTGGATCCCCAGTTGCATGTAGATAGCTTGTAATAGACGCTTGTGACATCTAATATGCCCTGGTAACCATTGTCTCAAGTGGCCAACTCCCCTATTGAATAGGGGTAACCTGGGCAAGTAAGGGGGAAGCAGACCATATTTTGGACCATAAAATAAGTCTCAAGAAATTTGAAAGGATTCATATTATACAAAGTATGTTGTCTGACGTGATATAATTAAATTAGAAATCAATACCAGAAAGATCTCTGAGACATTTTCAAATACTAGGAAACAAAATAACACATTTTAAAATAATCCAAGGTTAATGAGACAATCAGAAAACAATTTAGAAAGCAGTTTGAACTGAATGTAAATGAAAAGAAAATGTATCAAAAGCAATACTAAGAGGGGTAACTTATAGTACTAAAAGCCTGCAATAGAATGCAAGAATGATACCTACTTCATACCTAAGTTTCAATATACACCTTAAGAAACAAAAAAAAAGTAAAACCACTTTCTTCTTTCTAAGAAGTAGAAAGAAATGAAGTAGAACAAAAATCACCAATATGGAGAACAAACGGTGGAGAAAGCAAATGAAATTAAAGATCATTCTTTGAGAAGATCATTATAATTTGTAATGTACCAGTCAGAAGGATGAGAAAAAAAGCAGAGAGAAAACTCATATTATCTATTGCAAGAATGAGACAAGTAGCATCAATACATATTTTGCAAATATTAAAAAGTTAAAAGAAGACTATTGGTAACAATTTTATGCCAATTAACAATATTGGTTAAATAAATTTCTTAATAGAAATAAACCACCAAAGCACTCTCAATAAGGCATACATATATGTGTTCTGAATAGTTAATACTTATTAGGTAATTTAATTTGAAGCTTAAAATGTCCCCAAAAGAAAAACCTAGGATCAAATAGTTTTCCTAGAAAATTCAACCAAACGTTAAAAGAAGAAGTAATACAATTCTAAACAAATTTAAATTTTAAATTTTTTCCCTGGAAATTTAAAGAAATGGAAATAATTCCCAACTCATTCTATAAAGCCAGCATTATTCTGCTACTATAAGCAGGCAATTAGATTATAAGAAATGACAGACCAATATCCCTTATGCACAAAGATATAAAAATTCTATCTTAAATGCTAACAAACACAATTCAACAATACTAAATAGAATAATACATTGTGATCAAGTGGAGAAAAGCAAAGTTGGTATAATATTCAAAAAGCAATCTATAATTCTCTAAATTAACAAATTATTTAAAAAATAAATGACAGGATAATCTCAAAAAAAATCAGCAGCATGTCATAAAATACTATATCAATTCTGATTAAAGTCCTCAGGAATTTAGCAACAGAATAGAAATTATTTATCCTGATAAAGTACATTTATGAAAAATGATGTGAATGACTGAATGTTTTCACCTTAAGATCAGAAACAGAAAAGCCCATCTGATTTCACCACTTTTTCCAACATTGTATCTGAGACTCTATCTAGTGCAGTAAGGAAAGATAAAAAAATAAAATTCATCCAGGATTTAGAAAATGGGAGAAAGTGTTTGTATGTACAAAATTCTATGAAATCTACCAAAAGGTACTATCAATAATGAGGAAGTTTAGCAAGGTTGTAGCTTTAAAAACTCAATATGCATAGCTAAACTGGATTTATATTTAGTGGCAAAAAATTTTTTTAATGAAATTTTAAATAATGCTACTTACATAATATAAAATATTGAATATCTAAATCTGAAAAAAGATGTGAAAGACTTATATACTACTTAAAACCTAAAATAGGTTGGGCCACACCTATACTGCATTTTACAAGAGTACATGTCAAAACTACTAAGTGAAGAATATTAATGTCTAAATGCAATAATTAGGAAAGTGTGATGAAGGTTATGTTAACCAATTTGATGTATTTCAAATTGTATATAAAACCAGCACATTGTACCCCATAAATGCATTATTGTACACAGCTATGATTTAATATATATATATATATATATTTAAAAAAGTAAAATCATTGCTCTTAGAATTTAACAGTCTTAACTATGAGCATTGGCTAGAAGTCTCAGTATTGTTAGGTTGCCAGTTCTCTACTGACTGATTTATATCTATGATACATAAAAGATAATTCTAATCAAAAACTATACATAGTAAGAATTAAACTTTTAGCTATTGATACAACATGGGGAATCACAAAATAATTGAAGAATAAGAAAGCAGACATAAAAATCACATGTACTATATTATGCCTTTTATATAAAATTCTAGAAAACACAAGTTTATTGATAGTTAAAAAAAGAAAATCAGTAGTAACCTAGGGATGTGAGTGGGTGGAGATAAACCAGTTGGAGGGATTACAAGATGTAGAAGTGTGGCTCAAGAATAGGGCGCCAGCCCCATATACCCGAGGTGGTGGGTTCAAACGTGGCCCGGCCAAAAAACTGCAAAAAATAAATAAATAAATAAATAAATAAAAATCCTGTTTAAAAAAAAAAATAGAAGTAAAGGAGGTGCCCACTATCCTGTTAATGGCAATGTTTTCATGGGTATATACATATGCTAAGACTTTTCTCAGGGCACATTTGTTCCATATAATCTATGTTAATTGTATGAGCTGTTTAAAAAAATTGAGAGTAAATCTTCCATTTGACTATTTTCCTCAAATAAAATCTTCTCAAAATATATGCTTGTACACATTTCAATGAATTCATACAGGTATTTTTGTATAAGTGTGCATATAGAATATTTTATAAAAATTACATAGTATCTTGTATTACTTCACTAGCATTAGAAGAAATAATTATATGGATATAAGTTTTTATAGCTGGAAATTCTTAGAAATATTTGTTTTTGTTTTTGTTTTTTTAATTGAGTCATAACTGTGTACATTAGTTCAATCATGGGGTACAGTGTGCGGGCTTCACATGCAATGTGAGATATTTTTATCAACCTGATTGACATAACATTCATGAGATTTTCTCATTTACTATGTGAAAACCTTTTTTGATCCGTATTTAGAAGTTTTCTCCTGACCCTTCGAATATGTACCACATATGTGATCTCACCCTTTGTCCCATCTCCCCCCACCCTCTCTCTCCCCTTCCCTCCCTCTCCCCTTTCCCTGTCTTCCTGTGCAATAAATGGGTTGTAGCCTTCACTTGAACAATAAAGAATTTGTCTCATATTAGGGGTGTATACATTGGATACTTTTTCCTCCATTCTAGAGATACTTTGCTAAGGAGAACATGTATATAATTTACCAAGTCAGATAAAATGTATATAAACAGATGCACACCAAGACCAGCCTCTGTGAGCTTTACAACAA
>CAUYON010102945.1:0-11413 GCA_963573935.1 Arctocebus calabarensis | reverse complement strand
GGGGATGTCATATTTGGGTTAAGTTGTGCTGGGGTTCTGAAACTATCTGCTATCTGAATTTCAGAGTCTCTAGGTATGTCTGGAAAATTCTCTTCCATAATCACAAGAAGAAGGGACTCTGTATTATGTGAAGCCAGATCATCACTTTCAGGTATCCCTATAAGACGAATATTGGTTTTCTTTGAGTTATCACAGAGCTCTCTGAGAGAATGATCCATTTTTGCCTTCCATTTCTCTATCTCTTTGAGCATTTGGGAGCATTCAAAGTCTCTGTCTTCAGTGTCAGAAATCCTTTCTTCTGCTTGTTCTATTCTGTTGCTGAGGACTTCTACTGTATTTATCATATCTTTGAGGATTGCAACTTCTTGTCTCAATGTGTCGAGATCTTTGGTCATTTTGTCTTTGAATTGGTTGAATTCTTGAGACATCTTCTGAATTAATCCTATAATCTCTACCTCCATATTTGTTTCCATTTTATTACTCTTGCTTGCAATCCAGATTGTAAATTCAATTTCAGACATCTCTGCTGTTTGTCAATTGGATTGTCTGGATTGGATGATTTGTCATTTGGGGGGGAGTTGCACCATTCTGTTTATTCATGTTGCCAGACTTTTTCTGCTGGTTCCTCCCCATGTTTGTTTTTCAGTGTTTAGCTATATGAGCAGATCAGTGAAATTGGACTAGAAACTTCTACGGTTGTGGTTGACCAGCCTTCCACCTAGGAACTTGAGTGGTGACTGTAGCCTTTACAGTTTAAGAGTTCCAGACTAATTGTAAATGCAGACAATCTGGATTCTGGATGAATTGGAGTTCTAGACTTCCAATCCGGGGTAGGGGGTGGACTGAAGGATCAAGGTGGTAAGAAAAACATTTACAAAACCAATCACATTGACAGCAAATGGGGTAATACACTCATAAAAGGGCTACCAGGCACACAAGATGCACCCAGAGTCAGAAACATCGACATACAGACAAAGCATAGCAAACAAACAACCAATCAAAGAGCAACAACTAAGGAAAAAAAAAGTATTCTACAATAAAAAGGATACTTGTAAAATACTTGAGAAAAGAGAAAAAGAATAACCTCTAACAAATATAATGAAAGCCCTCTTAGAAGCTATAAGAAGGGAAGAAGAGGAAGGGGAGAGAGAACAAAGAAGTTAAAACAGGAAAGGAAGAAGAAATGTACAATTGAGAATAGAAGATAATAAAAATAGCCTAAGAAAAGAATGTTAAATAAAAAATTATTTATCAGTGGCACCTCCAAGAAAAGGATATTCAAGGAAAAAAAAACTTCAAAAATATTGTTCTTGTATATATATAGAAATAAAGGTCTTTATGTATGGAGTTGAGGTCAACTTAAGTGGAGTTAATTTATAATGCATTATACTTTGTGGACACCAGATGGCGCTGTGAGTGTTTCTCAGGCTTATATGTGGTTCACCAATTATATTGTTGCTATTGAAACCACAGTCTGGCCAGTCGCTATTTTTGGAGTTTCTCCACCATGTTGCCTTGGAAAAGGCACTTTATTTTGAGTGCTCAGCTCCAAACGACATTCCCATCCAACCTCCAACTTTGGTGCTTGAGTCCACTCATCCCAAAACTCTCCGCTCTGCCCTCTCACTCTCTCACAATCCAGCAACTGCAATTGGCTGTGAGAAGGGAGCTCGCAGCGGCTGCAGGAGAGGGGCTTGTGGCACCTGTGGGAGAGGGGCTAGCGGTGGCGGTGGCTGGAGGGGAGGGAGCTCCCGCGGGGCTGTTGCTGTCACTTTGACCTGCCACTTTTTCTCCAGCTGAAGTGCTTGGGGGCCCTCTTTGCCAACTTCCACAGCTCAAAGTGTTTTTTTCACACCCCAGAATCTCACGTTCCCTGCACAGTCAGACCTCACCAGGATTCACGACCTGGGCTAGCACTGACAGATCACCTACTCTCAATGAACTGGGGGAAAAGGCACTGGTCATTTGGGGCATTTCATTATGTCTGTTTCCGGCAGGGTCCCATCCCATAGGCTCTCACTTGGGCTGCCCGAGTCTCCGTGGATCCTAGCAGCACCCCTTTCTGGTCGTCAAACTCTGAGATGCACGTTTCGGTGGAATTTTCTCCAATTAGGTTTTGTGAATTGCAACCTGCTGTCCTCCCTGTGGGAGGGGCCAGCTGCCTCTCCGCCAGGTAGGGGAAAATGGTTTACAGCATTTCCTGGTTATGAACTATATTTCAAACACAACAATCCACCAACTCGCTGTGCATCTCCAGCTGCCCATCCACTCCACTAATTTACACGGGGAAAGATCCAGAGCTCCTTCCCTCTCACCTGCTGACTGGAGAGAGATGGGCTATGGGACCGTCTCCACCACCATTTTCTGACCTCAATGACAACAATTTCTTAACACCAAAAGTAAAACCTTTTAACAAAAGACTGATGAATTTATGAGCATAAAGCTAAAACTTTATGCACACAACAAGACTCTATTAAGGATTAAAATATTGGCTTAAGTGTCGAAGTGCCACAGCTACTGGGAGACTGAGGCAGTAGAGGCTGAAAGAAGGACCATTCTGAGGAGTCCTTGGCTTTAGCAGTGGTTCTCAACCTTCATAATGTCTGCCTTGTTACCCATTGAACAAAGGGGTCATGATCCACAGGATGAGAACTGCTGCTAGAGCCAGGTGGAGATTTTCATTATACCTTTATGTGTTTATCAGTGGAGTAGATTCCTGAGAAAGACTCCCTGGTTGAGGAACGCAGGGCACTGCTGCTGCACCTCATCAACCACTCACTACTGACCTATTCTACCTATACCACTGTTACTTCCTGACATTGTTGTTCATTTTATTGGGCTTTGTTTTTCTAGTTACTAATATCAAAACAAAGGGTTATGTTTCTACACTGCTTTGTAACCATTTTCGTGATGATTTTTAATGCAAACTTTAATTAAGGAGATAAGAGTAGAAAGTTCCCCAAACAACCAAAATAATAAAGGATTGAACTCATATCATTACTAAAATGCTTTTGAACTTTTTATTTTTTATTTAATCTCATGGTGGTTAGATACCGGGCCTATAATATCATTTCTCTAAAATGTATTCCCATTTTTGTAAGTACTTGGTCAATATTTTAAATGTTTTACATTTGCTTGAAGATAATGTCCACTCGGTGTTTGATTTATTTATTTATTTTTGTCTATTTGTTTGCAGTTCTTCCTGTAAATAAGACTCATTAATTGACTTGTTGAAATATTTTATCCTTACCAAAATTTCTGGGCTCAATATACCATTTTTAGCTCAATATCTCCTAAAATATACTTTTCTAATGGTGAATATGTCTGTAATTACTAATAAAATTTCCATAACTGTATTTACTTCTGTTAATTTCATCCATTCTAAGAGATTTCTTGGATGACATAAATGGCAAAATTTAAGCAATTATTTTCTCTTTTTAACTTTAATCTTGGGTGAAGTAATAAATTAACAAGAGTAGTAGACTCTTGGACAAGTAATTGCTCTATCCTCCTGACATTCTTGATTCATCCCCAGAGAGAAGAGTTACTTCTCTCTGGACACCTCTCAGGATCTCCATGCACTGGATAAAGTATTATCCAAAACACATTGCTGTATAATGGCCTAGGGGTCTATATCAAGCAGCAAAGTCCATTTATTGTTCTAAAATCTGTCTCTCTTAAAATTAAAGTAGATTTGAAATGGTGTTTCAACTTTCAGACACTGATATTGAAAAACATTGTCCTTGGGGGCCCCTAGTTATTTCCCAGTCACTGTATGGTTTTAAAACTAATTTATTCTTCAGTTTGTTATACCTACAGTAAATTTAGTAAAATTCTCTAAGACAATTAGTTATCTAAACTGTGATTAGTATTTGGCCTTGATAACCACAGCTTTCTACCATTTCTACCCTGCTTATAACCTTATCTAACAGAACAAATAGTCTTGTATCTTCATTTTCTCAAATGTTCATAAACCCTTGATAAGTATTCTGTAATTTTATAAGAAATATATTTAGTTATCTACATATTTTTAGAAGTAAGGTAAACAACACCACTTAAAAGATTATTGAGTCTAACACAGCTTTGACAACTTATACTACCAACTATTCTGTTAAGAATCAGTATGATTTTGTATTCCAGAATTCGTGTACATGGATGTGGGTCCACAATAAGTCCACATAACCTTAAATGATCAGGTACAAAGTTGTTTACAAGAAATAGAGTTTATTGTAACATACCTTAAAACAATTTTCCATTGCAATTTCAATTAGAGTCTGGGAAAATATACATGTTGCTTAAATGAAGTTGCATAAATTAAAAATGGTCATCTTTAAACATAAAATAAAACCAGGATGGCTCAGTCAGTAGGGCACCGGCCCCGTATACCAAGGGTGGCAGGTTCATACCCGGCCTGGCTGAACTGCAACAACAAAAATAGCCAGGCGTTGTGGCAGGCACCTGTGCTCCCAGATACTCAGGAGGCCGAAGCAGGAGAATCACATGGTCCCAGAAGTTGGAGGTTGCTGTAAGCTGTGTGACTCCATGGCACTCTACCGAGGGCAATAAAGTGAGACTCTGTCTCTAGAAAAAATAAATAATAATAATAATAAATAAATAAATAAATAAATAAAATAAAATAAAACCAGACTGTAAAAAATCCAGAAAAAAAAAAAAGATAGTGACAATATAGCACTTACATTTGAGTTGTTTACTTCCCTTTTTGTCATAGGTCTACATTTTAAAATACAGCTTAAGAGTAATGTTTTTATTTGTACTCATTGGAGTTCCTCTCTTTTTTTCTTAAAACTCTGTAAAGGATACATGTAAGAAATAGCATTCCAGACAGATCACTGGTCAGAAATAGAATATTCCAGATTAGGGTACAAACTCTTGAGTTACATTTTAATATTTCTCCACTTTGTGATATTGGGAACAATATTTAATGTGCTATGCTGTCATTTGCTTGTTTAGAAGGTGGGAAATGATTTCAATATGCTTATACCATGTGGCTTTTATAGGAGATAAAGTAATCTACTGAAAACACTTAAAATGGAGTATAGCAAATAAGTGCTCAAAAAGGGTTATTTTTCAACTCAATTGGCTCATTTAATTCTTAACAACTTCTTATCATACAGATGAATGAACTTAACTTTCTCCTTATGCTTTACTAAAGGAGAGAGAATTACAATATATTTAAAATATTAATAAATTCAGAAACATAGACTGATTTGCTAAGTCACCATGAATAGTGGGGCTATGTTTTCTGCATTTTTATGTTTACATATTTCCCCAGCCACTTTTCCAAAGCTCCCTTGACCTCTCTGTTCCTCAGACTGTAGATGAGGGGGTTCAACATAGGGGTGATGATAGTATAGAAAGCTGACACCACCTTATCATGGGTTGCTGACCTGTAGGATTTGGGTGTCATGTAGATAAAAATGGCAGCTCCATAAAAGAGTCCCACCACAGCCAAGTGAGAAGAACAGGTGGCAAAGGCCTTCCTGAGGGCTTCTGTGGAACGCATGTGGAGAACAGCAGTGAGGATGAGACTATAGGATGTCAGGATGAGGGATAAGGGGATCAGGAGCATTAGCACACAGCAGATGTACATGACATTCTCAAAGACAGATGTATCAGTACAAGCCAAACGCACCAGCATGGGAGCCTCACAGAAGAAGTGATCGATCGCCCTTGTATTGCAATATGGGAAGCTCAAAGTAGTAACTGCCTGCATGAGCCCATCAACTGCCCCCAGGGACCAAGACCCCAAAGTCATTCTCAGGCATAACTGCCGGCTCATGAAGACTGGATATCTCAGGGGGTGGCATACAGCCACACAGCGGTCATAGGACATTGCTGCTAAGAGAAAACTTTCTCCACCACCCAGAGTGAGTGAGACAAAAATCTGTAACCCACAACCAGCAGAGGAGATGGACTTCTTGCCAGTTAGAAAGTCAGTAGTCATTTTGGGCACAATGGTGGAAACCAGCATCACATCCATGAAGGAGAGTTGGCTCAGTAGAAAGTACATGGGTGTGTGAAGCCGGTGATCCTGGTGAATCAGGAGAAGCATGATTGCATTGCCCATGAAAGAAGCAATGGCTATTGTCAGAACCACAGCAAAGAGAAAAAGGTGGGGCTTTGTGTGTTTAAAGAGTCCCAGGAGAATGAAGTCTGAGGTGCTGTTTCTCTTCTCCATAATTTCTACCAGTGTGACACTGCAAATGGAAACATGAAGAAGGAAAGGGCTTTTATCATTCAAAATATTGTTTAACTGCATGCATCATTAAAAATATTGGAATACAAGATCCTGATTCAAAGCCCTACCTTTTAGTTAATATGACTTCTCTTGGTCTGACATTATAAATCAACCTTTTAATGCTTTTAAAAAACTTTTCAATGTTTTAACTGAAGTGAAGTATGTATGTCACACAGGAGTATATTTGTAGATCAAAACAAATCATGCTACAAATCTGATGAAGGGCTAATAATCACAATCTACAAAAAACTCAGGCATATCAACAACAAAAGGACCAAACATCCCTATTAAAATCTGGGCAAGGGACAGGAAAAGAATCTTTTCTCATGAGGAAAAATGGCCAGCAAATCTAAAAATGCTCACCATCTTTAGTTATCAGAAAAATGCAAACCAAAATCACTTTGAGATATCACCTAACCCCACTGAGGATGGCCTACATCAAAAAATACACCCCAAACAGATATTAGCATGGGTGCAAAGAGAACAGAACATTTCTGCACTGTTGTTGGGAATGTGTACTAGTTTGGCTTTTATGGAAAGAAGTATGGAGAATCCTCAAAAAACTAAAAGTAGACCTTCCATTTGATTCTGCAATTCCATTACTAGGTATCTACCCAAAAGAAAAAGAGATCATTTTACCAGAAGGTTATATGAACTCAGATGGTTATCACAGCCCAGTTTACAATTGCAAACATTTGGAAACAAGTGCCCTTCAACACAAGAATGGTTTAAAAAACTGTGGTAGGTATCCCATGGAATACTATGCAGCTATAAGAAGATGGAGATTTTGTATCCTTTGTTACAACTTGGATAGATTTAGAGAACACTCTCCTGAGTACCGCACGAATAGAAACATAAACACTGGGTGTACTCCATGCTAATTTGAAACTTGTAGATTAACAATGTGCTCATGTAAGAGAACAACTCAATTAAATCCAAGTGGGGAGAAAGAAAGGGTGTCATTGAGTTCCTTCTCAGTTTGTGGGTATAGGGCACACTTCCTAGGTGCAGGGCACAACTGCAGGTTAAACTTTACAAAGGCAGGCTCGGTGCCTGTGGCTCAACAGGCTAAGGTGCTAGCCATGTACACCTGAGCTGACGGGTTCGAATCCAGCCCAGGCCTGCCAAACAACAATGACAGCTGCAACCAAAAAATGGCCAGGCGTTGTGGTGGGCGCCTGTAGTTCCAGTTACTTGGGAGGCGGAGACAAGAGACTCGCTTGAGCCCAGGAATTGGAGGTTTCTGTGAGCTGTGATGCCACAGCACTCTATCCAGGGTGACAGCTTGAGGTTCTGTCTCAAAAAAAAACCTTTACAAAGGCAAACAGTGTATGTACTCTCAGCAGAAGGGATGTCAAGGATTAAATAACGGAAAAAAATTACTTTTATTAATGTTATGCTACTTATATTACTATTATTATGATTTTGTTATTCATATAGAAATAAAAAAAGCAGTTGAAAGAATAAATGTTGATATAGAAACTTGTCATTTGGGTTTGTTTAAGTCACAGATGATTTGTAGTCAACTTTTGAAACTGAAACATATTCAAATTAGGTCCTTTCAAAGATAAGCAAGAAGTTAAAACTATTGTACTGTGGGTTCCAAGAACCACAGAATGGATTTTATGAGTATAAATAAAACAAAATTCTTCATTTGCACAACAACATAATAATATTCCATATAATTGATTTTTTTTTCCTCTCTCTAAATCACTTTCTATTTGCCTGGTTTTTAAGTGCAGGGACTCTGGTTCATCTCCTCCTGCTTTGAAACTTTTTGCATCTGTCCACAGTAATTAAAATATATATTGCAAAGTTTCTTCCCAAGGTTACTGGGCTTATAGACATGCCTTACACAACATTTTACATACAATATATAGTCATGGAGGCCAGGTATGGTGGCTCACAACTGAATTCCTAGCACTCTGGGAGGCTGAGGTAAGTGAATAGTCTGAGCTCAGGAGTTTGAGACCAGCCTAAGCAAGAGTGAGACTCCATCTCTACAAAAATAGGAAAACTAGCCAGGCATGTGTCAGGAACCTTACGAGACTGAAGCAAAAGTATTTCTTGAGTCCAAGAGTTTAAGGTTGCTGTAAGCTATGATGCCACAGCACTCTACCCAGGGTAACAGAAGGAGACTCTGTCTCAAAAATAAAATAAAATAAAACAAAAAGTAAATAAATAATATACAGCCATGGAGACCTAGAGGGGCCAGAAGAATTTGGAAAAAAATGGCATCAGAATATCTTTGATATTGATAAATGCTGAGAGAGAATAGCAATAACTATAATAAGTAGTAAGGTGATGAAAAGGACAGGAAACAATTTTTTAATGGTTTCATCTCAATGGAACATTATTACTAATCACAGGCAAGCTTCAAAAAGATTTGGAAAACTTTTTTCAAAAAATCTATATTAATATTTGGCTTTTCTCTTTAAGATTTTTTGAGTGTTTTACAGAATAAATTTTCTTTCTTGAGCAACACAGTCATAATAACTGAGCCCACAAAAGTGAATACAATTTCATTTGAGTTTTCAGGTTGAGAGTTGTTATAAACTGAACCATAAAAACAACATTTTAGTGTTTAACATTTTTAAACTTTGCACAAACCTTGAAAACTCGGAGAGCACAGAGTTTCTAATTCCCTCTTTCATTAGCAGAAAAATGCACAAATGCATCATTTTGGTACATACATAGGACTGTAGACCTCTTTTGGTACAGACAGTTTCAGAATCATTTCATTCAAAACTATAAAGATATTAAGATCTTTGATCTTGTGTACAATTTTCCCAGTCATTGATTACAGATACCTCTTTTTAATCATGGTTGATTTTGTGACTATCCTAATGGTGTAAAGTTTAGGTGGTAGATAGAACCCATTTCTTTGCAGGGTTATTCTGCACATAGGTGGTCTCATTGCTGAAAGGCAAAGTTAGGGGCTCATTTAATTGCTGTGTCCACCACACAAGCTTTTAGATGCAAAGAAACCCAATGACATACAATAACACCAGCACTTTGGATACATGAGAAATAAAGATTTTAGGCAAAAAAAAAAAAAAAGGAAAGAAATTTGCAATGACTTAATCAAGTCTTTGCCAAGCCTTGTTTATCTGCACTATCTTCTTCCTACCTTGTAAATATATGCAGTCTCTTGTTTTATACATTATTTAAATTATCTTTCTCAGATTGTTGCCACTGCCCTCTGACTCCTTGACCTCAGGCTGTCACTATCTCTGTTGTAACTTTAAACTACCTTAGACCTATCTCTCATGCAGCACACATAGATAAATGAGTACAGAGATTTGTGATAAAGAAATCCTGGTTTAAGAAATCATTGCTGTCCCTGTACCTCTAATTCCAGTTACTCCTGAGGCTGAGGTGGAAGACATCACTGAGTACAGGAGTTTAAGACCAACTCTAAATATTTTTTTAAATAAGCAGGGCATGGTGGCATGCACCTATAGTCAAAGCTGTTCAGGAGGCTGAAAGAGGAAGCCTTGAGCTCAGAAGTTAAAGACTGCTTGGGAGGTATAATCACACCACTCTGTTTCAGCTTCGTTGACAGATTGAGACCCTATTTCAAAAGTAATAACAATTATTATTATCACTATCTACTTAGCTTTCTCAGAATTACAATAGGTACATAGGACATGATTTTAGTTACTCTTTGGAATAACATTTTTCAGCATTCACAGATTTTTCTGTGAAAAATGATCTCATTTGCCCTCTAGGAAATTCATCCCATTTTTGAGTCCAAGACTGTACAGGTGGAGTTGCTTTCTCTCCAGACTCCTATCTGAGCAGTTACATGTGAAGTTTAATATGTGCTAAAAATAAAACTTAAATCATGGGAAAAAAGGATCATTGTTATCATTTTGTATCTTTGGGATGAGGAGCAATTTTATTACTTAACCTTGTTTCTTTTGTTTTGGTTACTTATATATTTTAAATTGTAAACTTTCAAAGGAATTAATCAATTTTTTCATGTGAAGAGTTTTGAAATGGTTTCCCAAGTCATTTTGTATATTAAACAAAATTTTTATTGTTTCAGTCTAGAAAAATTAAATTTAATTAATTGTATTAATAATGTTAATAATATTAATTAATTATATAATTACTATATAATATTATCTTTCACACATTCAGAAGCTGGAAATTCATAGCATAAAATGTCAATTAGATCATTTGATCTGAATACCATGGCAACACTAAGGTGAAATTCTAAGATTTGATAAGAATGAACTCCATATTCTAAATGGTTATGGTTTTTCAAAACTAAATATTCTTACTCCAGAAATAGAGGTAGAAAAGTGTATTGGAGAGAGGAGAAAGAGAGATAAATAAATTAACCATATACATACACATAATCAAATGTGTATCTAGATAAAAATATCACTTTAATTTGTAACCTTGTCTCTTTAAAGTGAAAATGCAACAAATAACACAAATAAATCTGTATTCTCCTCATATACTGTAAAGAATTATGGTATGTAATATTGTAATAAATTAAGCTTTTTAGCATGTTATCACAGTCAGATAAATTAATAAAAGATAGTTTAAATGCATTGCTTAATTCTTCTTTTGGAATACAGAGCTAATGATGCCTGATCATTTTTTACTAATTATTATTCAAGGCAATTTTTGAATAATCGATTTGTTAGCTTTATTGATATAAAGCTGCTTTTGATTGGTAAATGGAACATTTATTCCTCAGTTAAAAGATAATTAATTCAATTAGCTCAGAAAATTATGAAAATATGAATAAACAAATATATTTACAAATAGTTCTTCTTTAGATCAATTTGTGGACTGAATGAATTCTAAGTTATTAAGTAGAATAGCTAGAGTTAAACAAAATATTTTAAAAAATTATTTACAGGGTGGCCATAAAGTTCATGTGCAATTTAAAATTGCTCACTATTTAAAATTGCACACAAACTTTTTGACCACCCTATGTATTATTTACAGAAGTGGGAGAAATTTTTCCCTTCCAGAAATAGATGATCAATATTTTTTTTTGTTTATACATGAATGCATGTGTGTGTGCATTTTTCATTATTTTAAAAGTATATTTTCCCCTAAATTGTTAATTCATTCTAGGGCAATCTAATAAAAAAATTGAGGAATTTTGTACCTGTTAATTGCAAAACCTTG
>CAUYON010102944.1:0-26792 GCA_963573935.1 Arctocebus calabarensis | reverse complement strand
CTGGGCTTAGGCAATTCCCTTGCCTCAGCCTCCCGAGCAGCTGGGACTACAGGCGTCCACCACAACGCCTCGCTACTTTTTGTTGCAGTTTGGCAGGGGCGAGGTTCTAACCTGCCACCCTTGGTATATGGTATATGGGGTCAGCGCCCTACTCACTGAGCCACAGGAGCCGCCCTATGGGTGTCTTCTTCAATTTTTTTTCATCAATGTCTTGCTATTTTCAGGAAATAGATCTTTTGCCTCATTGGTTAAATTTATTCCTAAATATTTTTTGGTAGCTATTGTAAGTGGGATAGTTTTCTTGATTTCTTTTTCAAGTCGTCCATTGTTAATATATAGGAACGCTACTGATTTTTATACATTGACTTTGTATTCTGTGCTTACTAGTTGTAACAGTTTGTTGGAGGAGTTTGGTTTCAAGGATTCTTTCAAACCTACACTGCTAAGAGGCAGTAGTAGTAGTCAAGCACACTAGGGGAGCTCAAGACTTCTTCTGGCGCAGTGTCGGGAAGGGTTGGGAGGTTGCCCATGGATGTCATTCCAGAAGCAAACGTCAAGGCTGTGTGTGTGTGCCAGCAAACATGGGCATGCAAAGCAGCCTGCAGGAAAGGTGGGTCACCTCTTGCACTTCTCCGATTGCCCGCTGTGGGGCAGGAACAGGCAGGAAGAGAGGGTGGAGAGGCTGCCCCCAGCAGCAGATCCCAGGCTGCCTTTTTCGGTCATTTTCCCATTTCTTATTTCATTCTCCCACCCTAGAGGGATTCTTCTTCTCACTTCCCAGGAAAGGAGTTGGTCAGAGAGGTCACCCAGAGAGCCAGCCCTGATTTCCCTCCAGATCTTCCTGCCTAGGCGCCACATCTGAGGGGTCAGAAGTGGCCTTGGGCTCTGTCAGGGGGACCAGGCCAGCCAGGCAGCATTGCAAGCAAGGAAGCAAGCGTCAGAGCCCCACCAAAGGCCCCCGCTAAGAATGCAGGTCAGCGGGAGGGAGGAGCTGAAAGGGGAGGAGGGGTGGCCCCAGCCCTGCCCAGACAGGCCCAGCCAGACCCGCAGCTGCCCTCCTGTCCCTGGGGCAGCCATGGGAGAGAGGAGGAGGGCACTCACCAGGTTCCTGGGGTCTAACTACCCCAGAACCAAAAAGACAAAAGAAGCACCTGCAGGAGTAGGGCAGGAAAGAGATCCCAGGAAAACACACACCTGTCCCTCCTTCTTCTCCTCCTCCCAGCCTTCTAAATTCAGGAGCAAATGGAAATAATTGGCCCTGAAACCAGTCTGGATTCCTCTATAAAGCCCTAAATTATTTTCATGCCCTCATCCCAAACTGGATTTAAACTTTGTGACCCCAGAATCTCCCAAACAAGTGTTTGGATAGGCCAGCCTGAACACCAGATTTGGCTTTGAAAAATTGGGGGTGGAATTTCCCATGAGGGGAAAATAATAATTTTGGCAAAAAAGGTGGAACAGGAAGGTGAAAGAACACAATAACCTACCCCTGCTCCTTTGGAGCCAAAACCCGATCCTCTATTAAACGTCTTAGCTTTGAAGCTCTGGAGTCATGAGGTTTTTATGAATTAGGCGCCAGGGATGTGCCAGGCATTGGGAGGCCTGGGAAAATATGTACAGATGGGTATTTCTGCATTTCTCTGAGGGCGGACGCACGATGGTCCAGTGGGGGTATGTTTGTGCACACCACAGTGGTTGTGTAACTGTGGCAGGTCTCTAGCTGTGAGGTGTAGCAGGAGCCTTTCCCTCATACTTTCCAGCTGGGCGGGAGCCCATCAGATATCTCTGATGCCTTTCATCGCCTTGTCCCTGATAAGGATCATCCTGGGTGAAGAAATCACAGCCAGTCACCCCCACCAAAGGGATGGACTGACATGCACACCCCCATGGGGTGGGGTGAGGGAACCAGGAGGCTAAGGGAGGGAACCAGTGTTTTTAGCAGAAGAGGGGACAGAGGGGCTTAAATGTGGAGGAGGGAGAATCTTCTCATCCCCACAGGTGAAGACCAGGAAAGGACAACCCAGCCATCAATCTAAAGGAAACATCCCCCCACCTTCTGTAGCAACCACCTCTGAGAAGTGTCAGACCCTGGGCCCCAGCTCTCCAACCCCAGGGAGGTGAGGATTCCCAAGGACTGCAGCACTGAAGTGTCTGTCCCACTCTGTAGCCCAGACCTGGTCCTCACTGCTCAGGGGCACTGAGTTAAAAAGGAAACAGAGCTGGAACACAATGAAGCACAATGTGGTTGATGACTTTATTATTGCATAAAAAACACAGGCTGTTTCTTCCTCCTCCTCCTCCCCCCCAGAGTGGGTTCACAGCAGTTAAAGAAAAAAAAATTCCTACATTTTCCTCTAGGGGGGCTGCCTAGAAAGGCAGACAGCCAAGCAACCTAGACCTATAAGAGAGGGGATCAGAAGAAAATCTATCCAAAGCCCCCAATGCATACCGTAGAGCTTGGGGCTCTTATGGGGGGAATATCCATGTCCTCCCACCACCAACACCCACTTGGGAGTTTCCCATAAAAAGGCCACTGGAAAAGTGTCTTTGTGGCACCAGGAGGGGGTGGCTGGTTTCGATGGGTGGAGGAGAAAGGCATCCCACACCCACAGTGCCCTCTCTCTTTGCCCCCCTCCACCTGGCCAGTCAACCTGCAGGTACTGTCAACTCTCCTCCTGCCCCCCCCCACCCTCTCAGCAAGGAAAGGGACCTTTGGGTGAGTTAACAGGAAGTAGGGAAGAGAGGAAGACTAAAGAAAGAACATTACCTCTTAAAATACCCCAGGCTAATGAGTCCCTCAGGGAAAGTCACCCCTGTCCCTTTTAAGGAGGGCCCCTTTCTACACCAACACATATTCCCATCCAGATCCCAGCCCTGGTTTCCCTTGTAGCTCCTAGAACTTGGACTGGGCTCCAGCATCCCTAAGGAGAAAGAGATGCCGTGGGTCTAGGCCCCAGGACCTTGGACAGGGTGAACAAGATGGGGTCTCCCTGGCTGGAGACCCCAGGCTCAGTAGAGAAACATACACACACAGGTACACACAACACGCACACATACATGACCTAATATTAAATAAAATACCCTTTGTTTATAACTTAAAAATCAATACACAGCTAATCCCTGCAGAGGGCTCTGAGTAAAGAAAGGGAACAAGGGCAGGAGGAGGGATCAGAGGCTCGCCCCAAATCCAGGGACCTGTGGCCTACTAGACCCTTTCTCACATCTACTTCTTTCTCCTCTGCCTGGCTCCAGCCTCTGCTGGGCTTCTCCCCTCCTCTGTCCCTCACTCCCAACCTTGTGATCATAATCAATATGTATTTCTAGCATCTAAAGGAGAAGGGAATGGGGACAGCTTCCTGGATGTCACCTCGGAAGGCACAACCCCTTCCAGTGGGAGAACAACTCCTTCATATGGAAGGGGAAGCTTCCCATATACAGCGGTTCTCAACAGGTAGGTTGCAACCCATAGGAACTGTATTAAAGGGTCGTAGCATTAGGAAGGTTGAGAACCACTGCAACATGGGGAGGAAGGAGCCTCTACCACAGGGGCAAGGCTTGTGGGTGTGAGGCAAAGGTAAGGACCATACTGAAGCAGGAGTGATGGACAGGAGATGCCCAGGGAGGGGGCAGGGTCCTCCACTCTCAGTGGGAACTGCTGGAGGTCCCTCTGTTGGGACACACCCAATCTGCCCCCCCAACCCAAATAACCCTCTTCCTTCCATCCCCAAAGGAAAGACAACTGATGGGAACACAGGGCAAGGGACTACAACAACTCTACAGTTGGGGCCCGGCGTGGTGGTTCACGCCTGTAATCCTAACACTCTGGGAGGCCAAGGCAGATGGATTGAGTTCATGAGACTGAGACCAGCGTGAGCCAGGGCTTCATCTCTAAAAAAATAACCGTTCGTTGTGGCAGGCACCTGTAGTCACAGCTACTTGGGAGGTTGAGGCAGAGAACGTCTTAAGCCCAAGAGTTTGAGGTTGCAGTGGGCTGTGACTGCACTCTACCAAGGATGACAAAGTGAGACTTTGTCTAAAAAAAAAAAAAAAGGGTGGCACCTGTGGCTCAGTTGGTAAGGCACCGGCCCCATATACTGAGGGTAGCGGGTTCAAACCCAGCCCCAGCCAAACTGCAACAAAAAAATAGCCAGGCGTTGTGGTGGGTGCCTGTAGTCCCAGCTACTTGGGAGGTTGAAGCAAGAGAATCACCAAAGCCCAGGAGTTGGAAGTTGCTGTGAGCTGTGTGAGGACACGGCACTCTACCGAGGATGATAGGTAGAGTGCCATAAAGTTAGACTTTGTCTCTAAAACAAACAAACAAAAAAACTCTACAGCTGGGGCTTCTGGCCTCCTTGAAAACCTACCTAGAGTATAGATGGGGAGTGTGGGCCACTGGACTTTGTTTTTTATAAAGACCAGGAGTTCAGGACTGAATCACAATTGGAAAGGGAAGGGGCTACTTCTTTCCATTTCCCTACCAAATCCGTTTCTCTCCTTTTAGCAGGAGACTTCCCCACTCATCCCCAACACACAAACACAACTAACTCTGCCCTCCACCCCACAGCCCTGTGACATTGTCAGAGATTCCAGTCCTCTTCCCCTCTTCCTTCATGGCTCCATCATACTGGGTCAGAAAGAGTTAATAAGGAGGTGCATCAAAGGAATTATTTTTACAGCAACAACCTTCCAAGCCAGATAGAGACACTCCCGCCAAGGGAGACCCCCAGCCTTCCCCACCCCATCTCAGCTCCCTCCGGAAGCCCTAGGGGCAGAAGCATGGGGATGAAAGAGACCCAGGCCACAGGGCGGCTCCGGAGGCGCTTTTATGTTCCGGTTCCCAGGGCTAGGTACGTGTCCAGACAGCTACCCCCAGCGCCCTGACCGGCCCCACTCCTCTCGCTCCTCTACCCTGTCCCCTCCACCCTCCAGCTGCGGTAGGGGTAATCTACCCTAATCCCCCGGCCCAGGGGCAAATGAAATAATGAGGAAGGGGAGAATTGAGGAGCACACGCAGCTCCTCCCGGCCCAAACAGCCAAACGCATTCTGTCCAGCCCCAGAAGACTAACCCCACACCTAGCGTCTCATCTCCCTCTCCCCGCACCATTTTCCCCCTCCTTAATAAATAACCACCTTCTCCTTTTACTTAAGTCGTCCCCCAAGGATGTCAGTCCTGGGGGCTCTAACCCAGTGCCCCCAGATTAGCAGGGAGGCGGCACCAGGAGCTCAGTTGGAGGGAGCCATGCTACCCTCGGGCTCGCGTTTGGCTTTGCCCCCTGGGGGCTCCACTGCGCAGCTGGCCTTGCCTTCCCCCGAGACCGACCCGGCAGCCTCCTCTTTGGCGCCCTCGTGGGTTTTCATGTGCTTGGCCAGGTGGTCGCTGCGCATGAAGACCCGGCTGCAAACTGCACAGGGGAACTTCTTGGTGCCGGTGTGGGTCTGGAGGTGGCGCTGCAGCTCATCGGAGCGCGTGAAGCGCTTGCCACAGAAGAGCCAGTTGCATACGAAGGGACGGTCGCCGCTGTGCCAGCGCAGATGTGCCTTCAGGTGCGATGTCTTGGCATAGGCTTTCCCGCAGCCCGGGATGTGGCAGTTGTGCAAATGCTTCTTCTTGCCCCCATCCGGCCCGCACGGAGCCCCCAGTCGCTCCGCCTCCAGACAATTGGGGCAGCGACATACGGTCTGGCCTGAGCTGCGGGGCACTGACCGCCGGGAGCCTTTGGGCCGGGCCGCCGTGTCCAGACTTGAATCCAGCCCTTGCGACTCCGAGGCGGCCGCTTCCAAGGCCTTAGCTCCATCGGGCGGCCCCAGAAGATGTTGCCCTCCGGCAGGTGGGAGGAGGTGGTGAGGATGCGGGTGGGGAGGCGGGGCACAAAGCTGGTGGTCTCCGACGTAGCCCCCCAAGCCAGCCTGAAGCGCCCCCGGGTGGCCAGGTGAAGTTAGCGCGCTCTGCGTGTGTGGGAGATCCATCCAGCTGGTGCCCGGATGAAGGTCCCACCACGAGCCATCCTCGGTGCCTGGGTGAGTTGGCCGGAACCATGATTCGTAATGGTGTGACATGTCCGGCTGCAGGAGCTTGGAAAAGGGTCCCGGGGCCAAGGGACTGTCGCTTTCCAGGTCCTCGCAGGTTATCCGCGAGGATGCCCCCGGCAGCTCATAGCCCTGTGAGAAATCCACCTCCGGGCCCAGAGGGAGGCTCTGCAGCTCTCCAGGCTGCAGCGGGGAGGGGTAGTCCCCGGCCTCCGGGCTTGTATGGCCCTGGTATGTTTGGAGAGGCTGCAGGTCAAGCCGCGGTGGGGAGGCGTGAGGCGCGTCCGTATGCTGGCTGCCCAGAGAGCCGCAGACAGCGGTTAGCATTGCCGGGATCCGGAGTGGAGGACAGGGACGGTCAGGGGCACCTCAGATGGTACCTAAAGGAGGCAAAGAAGAGAAGTAAGGAAAGTAATCAGCTCACTGTCCCTCCAAACCCAGATTCCCTCCTCTTTGGCTGCCAGGTGAAAAAGAGGGATGCACCCCTAGGTGGGGACTAAAGAGAATTTGAGAGTGCTAGGAAGGCAGAGGATGATAGAGGTCGACATTTATCTGGTGATCCCTCCCATAAGACCCAGGTCATTGGCTCAGCCCCGGTAGTTCAAGCGGTTAGGGCACCAGCCACATACACCAGAGCTGGCGGGTTCGAATCCAATCCACACCTGGACAACAACAAAGACAACAACAACCAAAAAAAAAGTAGCCGGGCGTTGTGGCAGGCACCTGTAGTTCCAGCTACTTGGGAGCCTGAAGCAAGAGAATCACTTGAGCCCAAGAGTTGGAGGTTGCTGTGAGCTGTGACACCACAGCACTCTACTCAGGGCAACAGCTTGAGACTCTGTCTCAAAAAAACAAAAACAAAAGACCCAGGTCATCCCTAGAATTGGGCTGCTCCTGGGGTGGTAAATCAGATACCTCTACAATGCAATGCTAGAATTATCCCTAGCTCAGTTGTCCAGGCCAGCACAAGGGGCAGAGGCCTTTCCCCTTGCATACCTGCTACTAGACCCATCTCAGGACCCCACCTTAACTCTGGATACAGATAGGGATGGGGGGGCGGGGGGAATGGTCTGTTTTTAAAATCCAAAGCTTGGGGCTCAGCACCTGTGGCTCAACAGGCTAAGGCGCCAGCCACATACACCTGAGCTGGCAAGTTCGAATCCAGCCCGAGCCCACCAAACAACAATGACGGTGCAACCAAAGAAAAAAAAAATAGCCGGGCGCTGTGGTGGGTGCCTGTAGTCCCAGCTACTTGGGAGGCGGAGGCAGGAGACTCGCTTGAGCCCAGGAATTGGAGGTTGCTGTGAACTGTGATGCCATAGCACTCTATCCAGGGTGACAGCTTAAGGCTCTGCCTCAAAAAAAAAAAAAAAAATCCAAAGCTTGGGTGGCACCTGTGGCTCAGTGGGTGGGGTACTGGCCCCATGTACCAAGGGTGGCGGGTTCAGACCCAACCCCAGCCAAACTGCAACAAAAAAATAGCTGGGCATCATGGCGGGCACCTGTGGTCCCAGCTGCTTGGGAGGCTAAGGCAAGAGAATCGCTTAAGCCCAGGAGCTGGAGGTTGCTGTGAGCTGTGTGATGCCACAGCACTCTACCCAGGGCAACACAGTGAGACTTTGTCTCAAATAATAATAATAATGATGATAATAAAATCCAAAGCTTGAGATGACCTGCCCTTCAAAAGCCCAAGGCAGGTACTGAGTTTTTGGAGAAAGTTCTCATACAATCACTTCAGGCACGTCTAGTGAAGAAAATCACTTCATCCCTCTTCCCTACTCCCCCCAGCTCCCTGCCTGGCCTGATTGCATCCGCCTCGCCACCAAACCCACTCCCACGCATGGCCCCCACCCCTTTCCCTCAGGCAGGGACTTCACCTCCCTGGGGTGCAGCTGCAATGCCAGTTTCTGGGGGGGGTCCCCCTACCAGAGAAAGCCAAGTCCCCTTCTCTCTCCTGACCCACACCAGTGCCTGCCAACTCTCGGGTTGCTACCCATGCCCTTCTCCATGATAGGGAGACCTAGATATGAAGCTAGGAAGAGAACAGAAGCTCTTCCAAAGAAGAGCTTGCTAGCAAGCTAAAAAAGATACAATTGCCACCCCCTTAATAGATGCAGGGTCAGAGTGAGGGAAGAGGAGGGCAACAAGAGAAGCCATAATTACAGAACTTAAGAATAAGAATCACCCAAAGAGATTATATAAGGGAATGCATCCTAGGTGTGTGTAAGTTTTAGAAGCTCTCCCCCAATATTTGCTGTGATTTTAATATTCAGCCAATTGTTGAGAACCACTGCTCCAGGCCAACCTTCTTATTCTAAAGAGGACACAAGCTGAATTTAGAGCAATGACTGGAACACGGATGTTCGTTTTATTCACTCAACAAATAATGTGCTGCATAGTGCCTCCTTGAACCAAGCCTCCCAACTCCTGGTCCTAACTCTTTCCCTAAACTATACCCCCACCTCTTTCTCCACCATATATTCTCAGAATATATTCTTCTCACCACCTCTTCCTAATGCCTGGGCGCCCTGGGGCTTGTCCCCGGGGTGAGTTTGTATCCCTGAGCCTCCTCTGATGATGGGGGAGAAGGCCAGTGACCCAGGTCAGGGTCTTTTCCTACCCACAGCAGGGTTCAGCTGACCCTACCACCTCCTGCCTCTGGGACCAGGGAGGTGGCACTGGGAGAGGAAGGGAGAGGAGGGAGAGGAGGATTGGGGCGCCTGCTCCGCTCAAGCGGCCTCACCACAAGAAAGGAACAGGGTGAAGCGGCAGGAATGGAGCCTCCAGCCGGGGCGGGGCAGCCCGAGAGGGGCTGGGCGGGAGCAGTGAGGCTTGGGACCCTAATAACTTTGGCGCCTGGGAATTGCCCCGGGGGGTGGGGGTGGGGAGGCTAGCACGACCCAGACTCCAGAGTGGCCACTCCAAAACTAGAGAACCCAAGTCGGGGAAGCAATGTCTTGCTACCGAGGTTTCGGGAAAGAAGAGAGTGGGACGCACACCCGAGGCTTCCCTCTCCTCAACGCGAGAAGGCGAGTACAGACACCCTAGTGTCCTTTTCCACCGCGGCCTTCCCACACCGCTGGCCCTCAGGTGGTCGGGATTTCTGTACTCCCAGTTCTCAAGGTTCCAGTCCTCCGGTTGTCCCAGTCGCTCCAGTTTCCCCAGTTTCCGGCCTCCTTGGTCCCTCCAGTCTCTCCCGTTCGCCTGGTTTCCCCTTCGTCGGGGCTCTAAAGCCCTAGGATCCTTTAGAACCACCACCCCTCTCCCAAGGCCACCGGAGGCTCGGTTCGTTCTGAGCGTGTTTCTCCGACAGTATCTCCGTAGCGCGCATCGGGGCTCCCCGGACCCAGGCTCCTACCTGGAAGTTGCGCTCCGGCTCCGGGCTCTGCTGGCTTGTGCGCTACAGACAGGCGCTCATCGGCCCTGCGCGCTGGCTATCCAGCGGCGAAGAGCCCGAGTCTAGGGCAATCCAGACCCGGCGACGGGCAGCCGCGGAGGAGGCTGTGGGAGCCGGCAGGAGGGCGGAGGGCGGGCGGGAGCCAGCGAGCGAGCGAGCAAGGCCAGCTACGCCCGTGACTCACTGTGCTCTCTGCCTTCATCCTCTCCTCAGCGCAGCTTTTTCCCCCGAACTCACAGCCCCGCCCACCTCACCTGCGGCCGCCTTTAACCCTTGCGGGCTCGGCGCGACCAGAGGCCCAGCCCAGCGAGGGGGATGGGGTGGAGGAGGGATGGCTAACTAGGCCGTATTCCGTCCACTCGTTCGCTCCTCCCTTGTCCCTTCCACTCTTTGTGCTAGAGGTCCGGGCCCAGCGATTGCCAAGGTCTGAGATGCCCCATGGGGTAGAAAACTGCACTCGAGCTGGCTGGGTGTAGCAGGGGACGCAGGACTTGGACCCTGAGGGAATGAAGGAGAGGGGTGGGTCCTAGAGGTGATACTGAGCTACCTTTAGTTGGCAACTCTTAGGTTGCCTGGACAGCCCTCTCCCACCCGCCCCGGCGGGGCAGCTCTGCCCCGGAACTAAGGGGAAAGAAAGAAATAGAATTGAGCTCCTAGTACGTGTCCAGTCCTCCTCCAGACCTAGACCACGAGAAATTTGTTTTGGCTGCCCTCCTTCACCCACTCCCACCGCTTCTCTCCACCAAACATTCTCCCCCGTCCTTTCCCCTCTCTCTTTCCAGTTCTCCCGCTCTGATCTTTCTGGGTGACCATCTCCTTTCTTCCCTACCCCCAATGTTCCCCATTCCTGGCCGGTCTCTGCTTGACCCCACTCATCTCCCAGGCCCCCGCAGCTCTCACTTACACCTCCCCTTAGATAGCAACCCCAGTGCCTCCTAAATCCAGTTCTCAAATCCGCCTCTCCTCGCCCCCTTTCTCTCCTTCCTAGAGCTGCTCAGCTTAAGCCTGACACCCTCACCCGGCATACCCAGTTCTGTAGCTTGGGCAGGCGCCTGAATGGCCTTGAGAAGGGACACTTCTTCTTTTTGAAAGAATTGAGGTACTCCTTGTCACTACTTTCCAATTCTCACCTGAATATTTCAACCCAAGTTTCTTAATGTTGAAAAAGGGACATGGATTCCTTTGAGAAAAACAAATGCACACACACAATGCAACATTCTGGTAAAATTTCAGGATATTTACAGTGCTTATAAGTTGTCAAGATCCGGATCAGTCCAGATCTCGGAGAGCCGCCAAGCATGGTCAATGGGGAACCTCCCCACTCCCCACTCCGCTCACTCTGCTGGCCTTGGCGCTGAGGTTGCCCCTTGGTTCCTTCTCTGTGGGCATCTTCCCCTGCCAGCACGTTGACTTCTTTTTTTTTTTTTTTGAGACAGAGCCTCAAGCTGTCACCCTGGATAGAGTGCTGTAGCATCACAGCTCACAGCAACCTCCAATTCCTGGGCTCAAGCGAATCTCTTGCCTCCACCTCCCAAGTAGCTGGGACTGCAGGCGCCTGCCACAATGCCTGGCCGTTTTTTGGTTGAAGCCATCATTGTTGTTTGGCGGCCTGGCTGGACTCGAACTGCCAGCTCAGGTGTACGTGGCTGGTGCCTTAGCCCGTTGAGCCACAGGTGCCAAGCCTTTTTTTTTTTTTGGTAGAGACAGAGTCTTACTTTATTGCCCTCTGTAGAGTGCCATGGTGTCACACAGCTCACAGCAACCTCCAACTCCTAGGCTTAGGCGATTCTCTTGCCTCAGCCTCCCAAGTAGCTGGGACTACGGGAGCCAGCCACAATGCCCAGCTAAAAGATGGCCCTTTTTTTGCAGAGGAATTCAGGTTCCCTATTTCTGTCCTCCCGGGGTTTGGCTTCCTCTCTGCTCTTTACCATTGGCAGTTTAAAATTTCGTTTTTGTCTTTACAGTGAATTGGTACAACTGAAATGGAATTTGAGCTGAGTTAATCTCACCTTTACACCCGGTATCCCACACCCCATTAGTTTACCTGTCTTGCGTTCCAGTTTGGTACACACTCTAAACATGTCTTTATTTATTTATTTCTGAGACAGAATCTCACTCTGTCGACATGGGTAGAGTGCCATCATGCCTTAGTACACACCAACCTCAAACTCTTGGGCTCAAGTGAGCCACCGTGCCTGGCCTAGGCATGACTTTAAAACTGTTAAACTTACCTGTAATCTTAGCACTCTGGGAGGCCGAGGCAGGTGGATTGCCTGAGCTCACAGGTTCAAGATCAGCCTGAGCCAGAGAGACACTTCATCTCGAAAAATAGCTGGGCACTGTGGCAGATGCCTGTATTCCCAGCTACTTGGGAGGCTGAGGCAAAGAGAATCACTTGAGTCCAAGTGTTTGAGGTTGCTGTGAGCTATGATGCCATAGCACTCTACTGAGGTCACAAAGTGAGACTCTGTCTTAAAAAAATAAATAAATAAAATAAAACAGCCAAATTGAGTCCACAAACCATGCAAAAATCAATAGGTGTGTGTGTGATTATCAAGAGTTGATGTGGCTCGGTGCCTGTGTCTCAAAGGGCTAAGGCACCAGCCACGTACACTTGAGCTGGCGGGTTCAAATCCAGCCCGGGCCCACCAAATAACTCTGACGGCTGCAACCAAAAAATGGCTGGGCATTGTGGCCGGCGCCTGTAGTCCCAGCTACTTGGGAGGTGGAGGCAAGAGACTCACTCGAGCCCAGGAATTGGAGGTTGCTCTGAGCTGTGATGCCACAACACTCTACCCAGGGTGACAGCTTGAGGCTCTGTCTCAAAAAAAAAAAGAGTTGATGTATAGGGAGGCTCCTGTGGCTCAAGGAGTAGGGTGCCAGCCCCATATACTGGAGGTGGTGAGTTCAAACCCGGCCCCAGCATAATTTATCTATGCATTTCCCTCTTTTCTAAGACTCAATTCCCTTATTTGGACAACCTGGGTATAAGTTGGTAGACTTTTCTGGGGTTTAAAGGAATTGATGCACCTAAAAATACTCAGCCTATGGGGCCCTTAGTAAGCACTGTTTTAATTTTTCCTTACTCCCACCCCGGAAAACAGCCTTGTTATAATTATTTATTTTTTTGAGACAGAGTCTCACTTTGTTGCCCTCAGTAGAGTGCTGTGGCATCACAGCTCACAGCAACCTTCAGCTCTTGGGCTTAGGCAATTCTCTTGCCTCAGCCTCCCAAGTAGCTAGGACCAGAGGTGCCCACCACAATGCCCAGCTATCTTTTTATTGCAATTTGGCTGGGGCCAGGTTTGTACCTGCCACCCTCTGTATATGGGGCCAGCGCCCTACCTACTGAGCCACAGGTGCCACCCTGTTATAATTATTAAATTACTCGGTTCCCAGCAAATTTTGGTTGTATTAGAGTATATTCACAAAGATCTTTGGACTAGATGTTGACAACTCTGCACTTGTTTAAATGACCCTAGCAGGTCAAGTGACTCTAAGCTTCAGTTTCCTCCTGAGTGAAAAGTAGTAAGAGCAGCCACCCTGCTGGGCAAAGGACAGGTGTTTGGAAGCCAGGAAGCAGTGGAAACTGAGATTTCTGATCAGTCATGATCTTCTTCCCGACACTTGGGGTCCTAAGTGCTCTAGATCTTTGGATCTTTGTGACCATAGCTAGATTGATAATTCTCTTTCTCAACACAATTTTATCTGCACCCACTCTGCCTGCAAATCCTGGATAGTTGAATTTGTATCCCAGTTCATAGCCACCTGTTGAACAGAGTAGGGCTCATCATGTCCAGAAGAAAGCCCCTGACTTGACTCTGGACTCTGCCTCCTAGGATAAGACTGAATGGCCTCTCTGCATTCCTGCTTCTCCTTCCTGCTGCCTGCTGCAGAGTCTCCTGTCTGCACAGGGATCTGGCTCTGGGCAGATGAAGACTGAGTCCTCCTCCCATTTATAGGTGCCAGATTGCCTTATCTTCCCAGACCCTTCCATCTTTCCCTGGAAAGCAATAGGGAAAGGATATACAGCCCTAGGATGGCAGATACCTACCTCATTTCCCCCCTGGGCTCCCTTTTACCCTACTATGCCCCAATCAGACCCACAGCCACCTGGGGCTCCCAAGAACAAAGACCCTCCATCTGCCTGCAGCTCATCAGCATGAAATTCAACAAAAGTGAAGTTGACTCTAGAAGAACTCAGCCATTCTGATTTCTTGCCTTGCCTACCTTTCTGTTTTTCACTCAGGTTACCATCATTTCTTTCAGATTTCCCTCTATTTACCTTCCTCTGCTTCCGGCCCTTTCGGTTTCCCCTTTCTGTTTCCTACTTGCTTTTTTTTCTACTTAATGATGGTCGTGGACTAATGTCCACATGACCACCAAGGTCACCACAACCCATTGCTCATATTCTTGTCATGTCTCCCACAAAAAGTGAGATCTACCCAAGACTTGGGCAATTTCTGCTCCTCTACCTCATTCCCTCACAGAGCTAAATAGATTACCCCCACAAGTGTCCACCTCCAATTTCTTCTTCTTAAGCCTCATTTATAGTTGGAGATCCATTTTGTACTCTGAGCAGTGTCATTAATCTGCATGTTCATCATAACCAGCATTTATTGAGCACTTACTAGGATCCAAGGGCTTTACACGAATATCTCTAATTCTCATGAGCATGCAGCAAAGTAATTATTAACATTCCCAATGTACAGATGAGGAAGCCAAGGATCAAAGAAGTTAAATGGCCTAACCAAGATTACAGAGTTTAAGAAACCGAAGAGGAAACTGAGTCCAGATCGATCAGGCTCCAAACCCTGCTAGTCCATCTGGACTCATTATGGCAAATAGTGAGCATCCAGCTCCCCTAAATCCTGAAGGGTGGGGGGCTCAATATTCATAAACCAATCCCTAGATCAATGCCATCTACCATCCTGAGTGTAGTAGAACAAACTGATCCTATCTTGAATCACTGGGATAAATCACACTTTATATCTCTTGTCCCTTCCAAACCTCAACTGTCCTTGTAAGCTTACACTATGAGAATATCAAAGCTGGTCTGCCCCTAAAAATTGTCTAGTCCAAGCCATCATTTCACTGGTAGGGAAACTAAACCTCACAACAGGGTAGCTTAAAGTCACACAGAAAGTTAGCAGCAGAACAGGGTAAAGAACCCCAATCTCTTGATTCTTAGTTTCCTAATTATTCACTTCTCCTCTACTTCCCACTCCTGCCTCCAGGAGTGCACTTCTTTTTTTTTTTTTTTTTGAGACAGAGCCTCAAGCTGTTGCCCAGGATAGAGAGCTGTGGCATCACAGCTCACAGCAACCTCCACCTCCTAGGCTTAAGCGATTCTCCTGCCTCCACCTCCCAAGCAGCTGAGACTACAGACATCTGCCACAATGGCCAGCTATTTTTTGGTTGCAGCCATCATTGTTGTTTGGCAGGCCTGGACTGGATTCGAACCCGCCAGCTTAGGTGTATGTGGCTGGCGCCTTAGCCACTTGAGCCACAGGTGCCAAGCCCAGGCTGCACGTCTAAGACTGTGATCTGATGACCCCATACACCATTATATTCCTCCTTTCTCCTCTCCCCACTCCACTCTTCTGATTCCTGGAACACTAGGCAAAGCCCAGAGCTTGAGGTCAAATAGTTTTCTTTCACTCATCATTTATTGATTCATCAAATTCATTCAACTAATACTGAGAATTTATCTAGGGCCAAGCACTATGCTGAACACTAATTCTATTATAATGCAAATATCACTACTATCTACCATCTCTTTTCAGTCTAAAAGATAAACCCAGCTGAGGATGGTGCATCTGTATATTGGTGTGCACCTGTATCTACAAATGTGTGTCTGTCTTCTCTTATCCATTAAAAAGGGAGTTCCCCACAGGACATGTGCAGTGTTTTCTCCCTTACTACCTGTGAAAGTGTTCTGTCTGTCCCCACTCATGAAGCTCTAAAACACTTCTCCCCCAGATCTCAGCCCAGCCAAATCAAAAGACCTCTAAGGAATCCTTTTGGTTTTTCATACAGACCCCACCAAGGTCTCCCTCTCATTTCCTCTTCCCCAATTCACAGAAGAATCATGCCTTACAGACTCTTCTCTATGGTCTTCACTTTAGAGTGGAGACCTGCTCCTCTTTGTAGAGATCCCCTGCATTTGACAGGGAACAGCCTCTCTTACCAGTCCATGGAGCCCAGAGCTGGCAGCGGCTGTTCGGGACAAGTGGCAGTGATAAAAGAGCCAGCCTTTATAAAGTAGATGACAGGCAGAACCAAAGGGGGAGGTGAAAGAACGGGCAGGGATGCTGCCAAGTCCTCACGGCCTCAGAAGCTTTTAGGATAATCCAGGAAACAGTGGCCCCCGGCTCTTCTGGAGGAATAGTACGGGGTAAGATCTGAGTCCGTGAGGTCTGCCAGGAAAGGAGGATTTCAGCTGGAAGAGGCAATTGGGCTCAGATGTGGGGGGGCTTCCTTCGTTCCCTAGAGTTGGCTGGGCAGTGGGAGAGGGACAAAATGGTTCTTGCGGGATGGAGGAAATGAGGGCATTGCTAGGGGAAAGAGCTGGGATGACCAGAATGCGCCAAATTCCATCCCCCTCCTTCAGAAGTTTCCTCCATGGACTTGGGTGGGAAAAAAAGAAGTTCTACTTTTAAGACTTAAAACACACACACACACAGAGGAGCTTTAAGCCAGTCCTGCTCTGCACAGAGTTCCACATCAGAGTTGTTGCTCTCTCCTGCCTGTCTGGAGCCTCATCTCTCCCTCTCCCTTTTCACCTTCTTTTCACATGCTCATTTCCCAATTTAGAGCCCCCAGGAGGATACAGGGTAATCTGGCTTTCTGGACCTGGGATCTCTCTTTGTCAAAAGTAAAGGGAAGACCCTTTCCCTGACCTAATATGGATGGGGGGCAGCTCAGGATGGACCAGAGGCCACCTCAGACCAGAGGCAGGGTTTAGCCAAGAATGCTTATAAATAGTTCAGAACTCCTGAAACTCCAGGAGGGGGAAGAGGCTGGGAAGATGACCTGGAAAAGGCAGAAGGGGCCTGGGGGTAAATATAGGTGGAGCCCCCACATCCTCAACTATTTACATGAGCCTAATTTTAGGTTGGCTGTAAGTCTCAACATATTGGCTAACAGAAGCATGTCCTGGAGCAGAGAGGGACAAAAGACCAGGAAGGGGAAAGAAGATGAAACAGTAATGCCAGTCTCCCAAAGCTGGGAAGCTGGGGATTCTGACCCACATAGGAGAGTCGCTAGAGATTTTTTCAGGGGGATGCATCCCATTCTCTGCCAGAGCCCTTGGCACTGAGGTCAGAGCTGCTGTGTGTCTCCTCTATGCACACACAGCCCGGACCCCCCAAGGCTTGCACATTACCTCCCTCCCCAGGGAGTCTTCACCCCTAACTTTTCTCCTGCTCCTCCCCCTACACCCCCAGCAATCTCTGGATGGGGGATTCCCAGTCTCTTTATTAGCTTTCCAGCAATTATCCCATAAAGGCCCAAACAGGTCCTTCCTCTCCCCATTTCAGAGATTAGAACATTGAGGCCCTTAAGAGGTAAAAGCTTAGCAGACAGCCACCCATTAAGCAGGAGAGAATGGAGTGGTGGGGAGTTTAGGAGGCAGAGCTGCACCCCTTCCTTCAATCTCAGGCAAAATTAGGAGGACAAGGCCAGTGCAACTCGCTGGGGGAACCCGGGCGTCAGGACTGAGGCAGGCTCCAGGGAGGGGCTTCCCTGTCCCTCCCAACCTTCTAGCCCAGAAAATCAGAGTGAAGGGGAGAAACAAGCTGAGGAGACCACACAGGTGGAGTAAATAATGTTAATACGGGAGCATTATCACTAGGGCATTTCCTCATGGATAAATGTCTCAAATACCAAAGGATGCCTCCAAATTATAGTTAATTACAGAGTTGATTTGCATAAATTATAAGGTGAGCATACAAATTCTTTCAATCGGTTCCATATGCTTAGGTAGCAGGTCCAGTCCAAAAGATGGGAGAATCTTGGGGTGGGTGGGGGGGATTTGGGAGAGAAAAAAGGCCCAGTCTTTGGCCTGAACCCCCAGGTCCACTCACCTTCCCTGGCCTTTGGATCAGTCAAGGGTGTGTGGAGCCCCTGTCTGGTTTGTGAGAAGGGAAGCAATGACCACAGCCAAGACCCTACACAGCCAGGAGACCCCCTTTCCTACTCCATTAGCACCTCCGAACAATGTGCTTTCCCATCACCAATGATAGAGGGGAAAGAGGAGGTGGGACAGCCAGGGGCGGGCACTGCTGGCCTATAGCTAGAGTGGAGGTGGGCTCTGGAGTCCTGGCTTCTGACCTTCAGAGGCAGAGAGGGGAGGGGGCTGAAGAAGCTTAAGACCCAGCAGGGTTAAGGGTAGAGTCAAGCCCCTCTGTTTTGCTCTCAGCTCCCCCTAGAGCCCCCCCCAGCTCACTCCCAGAGCCAACCCTGGGATCTCCAGTTTGATGTTGCCGCTGCCTGCACCTTCCAGGTGGCTCCTCAGAGGCTCAGACTCCCAGACTTTTGTCTCCAGTGCCTGGGCCCATTTCCTCTGCCCTCGCCTCTCAGTCCCCCACTTACTCCCCCCACCCCCAGCTGCTAAGACTCTACTTCCTTCTCCAGCTCTCTAATTTCTCCCTCTCTGTGGCCCCCAGCCCCAGCCCCAGAAGTCTGTCTCCTGCTCTTCTTCCTTCCATCTTTCTTCTCCTCTCCCAGCCTCCCCCCCGCCAAATCCCGGGTCTCCCAGACACACTCAGCTGTCAACTTTCCTTTTCCACCCACCAACTGCTTTCTAGGGCCCAAGATACTCTCCCTCCCACCCCAAACTTTCCCATCTCATGCTGTCCCCAAAATCCTTACTGTCCGTAGCTCTCTGAATTTTCTCTATATGCCTGTGCCAAAGGTGGAAGCTATTGGATTAGCTTGGGTGGAGACGGGGAGGCTGGAGTAACATCCCCCAGGTGTGGGGGTGACAGTCTACCTTCCACTTCTCATCCTAAAGGCAGAGGAGGCAGGATGAAGAAGGAGCCTAAAATAGTGCCTAGTCCTTAGCAAATATTTCTTTTTTTTTTTTTTTTTTGAGACAGAGCCTCAAGCTGTCACCCTGGATAGAGTGCCATGGCATCACAACTCACAGCAACTTCCAATTCCTGGGCTCAAGTGAGTCTCCTGCCTCTGCCTCCCAAGTAGCTGGGACTACAGGCGCCCGCCACAATGCCCGGCCATTTTTTGGTTGCAGCCGTCATTGTTGTTTGGCGGCCTGGGCTGGATTTGAACCTGCCAGCTCAGGTGTATGTGGCTGGCACCTTAGCCCACTGAGCCACAGGCGCCGAGCCTTTAGCAAATATTTCTTAAGTATTTGAACTTAATTCATTCAACTTCTTCATTCACTGATTTAATGAATGAAGTGGAAATGGATACTAGTCTACGAAAATTCTGGGGATGTGCCAACTTTTGCTGACAGGAATTACTTCTTGTCTAGATTGGTTGATTTTTACATCTCCCATGCGCTTTCAGCCACTTCTGTGCCCACCCACCTAAGCTGTTCATCACCTAACCAAGGACATCCTGAAATGCCACTCTATCTTGGCACTTCTTATCTGCAACACATCCAGTGGTTCCTCAGTGCTAACTGTGACATCTAAGACCTTCTCCCTTGGCCTTCATCACTTGTGCAGTCTTCATTCCCCATGGTCCTTGTACGAATCCTATGGCCTAGCCCAGCCCACCCAGATAGACTTGATAGTCACCAAACATGTCTAGCCTTCCTGCAAAAGTACTTTTGCATCCCTGGCACCCCAGCCCTGCCTCAGGAAATCATATCATCCTTCAGGCTCCTGCCAGCACAGAGGCTGCTTCTCTGTGAGGTCTTCTCTTATCAGCACATCACTGGCTTCTTCCTCTTAACTTACTTACCACTTATTGCCCCATGGCCTGCTTCCATGGGGTTGTTCTCTTATCTTCTGTAGTGGTCAGAAGCTCCTGGAAGGCAAAGACTATGTCCTTTTTTATGCCTCCTTAGAAGGTCCTTAGCCTTCTTCTGAGAAGGAAGAAGATAAGGCATGGCTGACTGAATTAGAGAAATATGTCCCTGGAATTCAAGCTTCCAGAAGCCCCTCAGTTTGGGAGGACAACAGTGAGGACAGAAACCTGGGTCAGGTGGGAAGACATAGCTGGGGACTTGAAACCCAAAGGTCCATGAAGAAATGAAGTATAGCCTTCCTGTCCCCTGACTGGCCCTGGTTGTGTGCTAGTGGTGGAAGGACCCAGAAGATATCTGGGACATGCAGGATTGGGATGAGGGTCGAGTGAGGTTTAAGCCCCCTACATGGTCAAAATGCTTGCAACAAGGAATGAGGGATTTGGGACAAAAAATGAGCAAGGGTAGGAAGTGGGAGCTGGGCAAAAGGGTTGGCTGGTTGGCAGCCATGGAGAAAGGCAGAGACTTGGCTCAGGGCCTATAGCTCAGCAGCTAGGGCGCCAGCCACATATGCCAGGGCTGGTGGGTTTGAACCCAGCCCAGGCCTGACAAACAACAATAACAACTACAACAAAAAATAGCCGGTGTTGTGGCAGGTGTCTGTGGTCCCAGCTACTTGGGAGGCGGAGGCAGGAGACTCACTTGAGCCCAGGAACTGGAGGTTGCTGTGAGCTGAGGCCACGGCACTCTATCCAGGGTGACAGCTTGAGGCTCCCTCTCAAAAAAAAAAAAAAAAAGAGAGAGAGGGCGGCGACTGTGGCTCAGCGAGTAGGGCGCTGGCCCATATACCAAAGGTGGCGGGTTCAAACCCAGCCTTGGCCGAACTGCAAAACAGAAAAGCAGCTGGGCGTTGTGAAGGGTGCCTGTAATCCCAGCTACTCGGAAGGCTGAGGCAAGAGAATCGCCTAAGCCCAGGAGTTGGAGGTTGCTGTGAGCTGTGTGACGCCATGGCGATAAAGTGTGTGAGGGCGATAAAGTGAGACTCTGTGTCTACACAAAAAAAAAAAGAGAGAGAGAGAGAAAGGCAGAGGCAGAAAAAGTAGACTTCCCTTAGCCCCTCTGTGGGAAGTTAGAATTCTTCTTACAAGGGTGGGCAGATCCTGATCAGGTAATGCTTCAGCTCAAAAACATCCAATAGCTTCCTAGGCCGGCACCGTGGCTCACCCCTGTAATCCTAGCACTCTGGGAGATGCTAAGGCAGATGGTTTGCTTGAGCTCAGGAGTTTGAGGCCAGCCTGAGCAAAAGTGAGACCCTATCTCTAAAAATAGCTGGGCACTGTGGCAGGTACCTGTAGCCCCAACCACTCAAGAAGCTGAGGCAAGAGGATCAATTCAGCCCAAAGATTTGAGGCTGCTGTGAGCTTTGACACCATGAGGACACTCGGGTAGGAGGGTGATAATGTGAGACTCTGTCTCAAAAACAACAAACAACAAAAAAAATTCAATAGCTTTCTATCACCTATAGGGGGGAAGTCTGCACTCTTTGGCCTGCAATAAGCCCCAGCCCTTCTGGTCTCAGCCTACCTTCTGGCTGAATCCCTTCTCACTCCCTAGAGTCTCCCCTCAGGAGCCTTCCACTCCACCCTTACTGTCCACATACTTTCCCACCCTATATTTTCCAGTGTGTGAAATGTTCTTCCCCATTTCTCTGTCTGATAAGCTCCTATTGATCCTTTGAAGTCCAACTCATATGCCCCCCGCCTCTATGAAGCTTCTCCAGTTTCCAGGTTCCTTTTCTGTGCTCCCTGAGTCCTAAAATATGGAGGGCTTTATCAGAGATGCTTGTCTAATGAGTGATATGATTAGTTGTGCGTGTGTCACATCATGAGTTCCCCGAGGATTGGAATTTTCTCTGTTCATCTTTGAATCCTCCCAGGATCTCAACCAGTGCGTAGTACTGAGTGTGCAATAAATTTATTTTGTACTGAATTGAATTGTGCCTTGTGCAGAGGAGAAGGGACTGCCCGGGCAGAGGCTGGGCTTTAATTTTTTTTTTTTTTTTTTTTTTGAGACAGAGCCTCAAGCTGTCACCCTGGATAGAGTGCCATGGCATCACAGCTCACAGCAACCTCCAATTCCTGGGCTCAAGTGAGTCTCTTGCCTCCACCTCCCAAGTAGCTGGGACTACAGGCACCAGCCACAATGCCCGGCCATTTTTTGGTTGCAGCCATCATTGTTGTTTGGTGGGCCCGGGATGGATTCGAACCTGCCAGCTCAGGTGTACGTGGCTGGTGCCTTAGCCCGTTGAGCCACAGGCACCCAGTTGAGGCTGGGGTTTAAATAAATCCCCTTGTCATAGCCACCTGGGCTTTAAGACACTGCACCAAAAACATGCCCTGGCCCTTCCTCTTTCACCCTGACACTCTGCCCAGTGCCCTTCAGGAATCCAAGGTCAGGGCTGGGCACTTCCATCAACTTGCAGCCATGGTTGTCCAGAGAACCCCCACCTGGAGGAGAGTTAGGAGGACTGGATACCAGGACCTGGCAGGAGGGATCAGGCGAGTAGTGGGGAGGGCAGGCAGTGCCCTGGAAAGGGGGCCGGTCTCATTGTTGTGGTCTGTCTGGGAGATTCCTCCCCTTTTTAATTTGCTTCCTGATTGAGGGGTTGGCTGTGCCTGCCCAGCTCCCCCATCATTATCTGCTGCCGGTGGCTCAGGTGCTGGCGAGCCTGGCGTGGCCCCTGGGTTATTACCTGGAGCTCTGGGGGTGGCAGAGGCTGCCCCTCTGGCCGGGGCGGGGGCCTGTCTGGAATCTGCCCTGATCCTACCACCCACAGGGCAACCATCTTGATGCCCAGGATGGTGGACACATTCATTTGGTCAGTCATGGGAGACAGCTGGTCCCAGGGGGACCTCACAGTCTAAAAGAAGCTGTTTCTATCAAGCACCTGGAGTGAACCTCAAACAGATAGATCTCAGAAGTAAATCATCTAAACTCTGAGCCGTTCCTCAAAGGCTAGTGAAAGGAGTTGAAATTAGACATCAAGAAGAGTTTCTATAGCCAGGCGTTGTGGGGGGCGCCATTAGTCCCAGCTACTCGAGAGGCTGAGGCAACAGAATCGCCTAAGTCCAGGAGATGGAGGTTGCTGTGAGCTGTGACACCATGGTACTCTACCGAGGGCGATAAAGAGAGACTCTGTCTCTAAAAAAAAAAAAAAAAGAAGAGGTTCTAGCCATGTTGGGAATGAGAAAGAGAGAGCAGTGCAGTGGAGTAATTCCCACAAATCCTCCCTGCTCTGCAGTGTGTAGAAAACTAAGAGTTATAAAAGTTCATTATAAAAGTTAAAGTTCAGAGTTATATAGTTCATTGATCTATGAACCTGCCAACTAGAACCCAGTATCCAGGCAATTCCAGTACTGGCGCAGAAGGGGGTCAGGCTCCTTCTTTAGTGCCCTGGAGTGCTGGCTGACAGACCTCTGCCCGGTGCCCTGGGGCACAGCCTGGAAACCTCTGCATGAGGAAGCACCCTTTCTTCTCACCTCCCTGAGTCTCCAAAGCTCCAGCCGTTTGCCTCATCTCTGATTGGGACTGTGGACTTCAAGGACAGGCGATACTATCAAAACAAACAGGAAGTACCAAATTAGAGACATGAAGTTTGTTGTTTTAGAGGGCGCCCAGCGCCAAGCAGCGGTGCCAGGTTGGCAGCCCTGAAGCCTGGTGTCTGCCTGCTCTCTGCACAGCCAGCCACCCCTTCACATCCTCTCACAGGACCACGGTAGACAGGAGGGCTCTCTGGACAGGAAGGGGAGATGGAGCAGGGCATGGAAGGGAAGGGGTTAAGCAAATGATTTTTTTTTTTAATCCACCAGCTGAACTTTTGTAGTGTCACCTCTGATTCAGACTGAGCATTTAGTCACTCATTCCACAAATATTTTAAAGTGCCTTCTCTGTTCCAAACACATGCTAGGCACACCCTGTCCCCTGAAGCACTGCCCACTAGAAGGTAAGCTCCATGAGGACAGGGGGTTTTGGTCTGCGCTCTTCTCCCAGGGAATGGAATGGTGCCTGGTACTCTGTAAGTGCTTTATACATTTGTTGAAAAAATAAATGGAAGGGCTCGGTGCCTGGGGCTCAACAGGCTAAGGCGCCAGCCACGTACACCTTAGCTGGCGGGTTTGAATCCAGCCCGGGCCCGCCAAACAACAATGATGGCTGCAACCAAAAAATGGCCGGGCGTTGTGGCGGGTGCCTGTAGTCCCAGCTACCTGGGAGGCAGAGGCAAGAGACTCACTTGAGCCCAGGAATTGGAGGTTGCTGTGAGCTGTGATGCCACGGCATGCTATCCAGGGTGACAGCTTGAGGCTCTGTCTCAAAAAATAAATAAATAAATAAATAAATAAATGAAAGGATAGAAGGAAGAAAAGAAGGCAGGAAGGGGCCCGACGCCTGTGGCTCAACAGGCTAAGGCACCAGCCACGTACACCTGAGCTGGCGGGTTCGAATCCAGCCTGGGCCCACCAAACAACAATGACGGCTGCAACCAAAAAAAAAAAAAATGGCCAGGCGTTGTGGTGGGCGCCTGTAGTCCCAGCTACTTGGGAGGAGGAGGCATGAGACTCACTTGAGCCCAGGAATTGGAGGTTGCTGTGAGCTGTGATGCCACAGCACTGTATCCAGGGTGACAGCTTGAGGCTCTGTCTCAAAAAAAAAAAAAAGAAGGAAGGAAGCGAGGGAAATGGCCCTTAGACTGGGCATAGGAAGGTCCTGTGGCTTTTTTTAAATGACCACAGTGATGGCAGGGCATGGTGGCTCACACCTCTAATCCCAGCACTCTGGGAGGCCAACGTGGGTGGATTGCATAAGCTCAGAAATTTGAGACCCGCCTGAGCAAAGTGAGACCCCATCTCTATTAAAAATAGAAAAACTAGCTGGGCATTGTTGTGGGTGCCTGTAGTCCCAGCTATGTGGTAGGCTGAGGCAGGAAGATTATTCGAGCCTGGTGATTTGAGGTTTCTGTGAGCTAGACTGAGGCCATGGCACCCTAGCATGGACAACAGAGTAAGACTCTATCTCAAAAAAAAAAAAAAGAGAGAGCAATGATGACCTACAAGTGTTCTGCTTCCCATTCTGCCCATCCCCAGGTGAATCTTTGAGTCTTTTTTTTTTTTTTTTGAGACAGAGCCTCAAGCTGTCACCCTGGATAGAGTGCTGTGGCATCACAGCTCACAGCAACCTCCAATTCCTGGGCTCAAGCGAAGTCTCTTGCCTCTGCCTCCCAAGCAGCTGGGACTACAGGCGCCCGCCACAACGCCCGGCCATTTTTTGGGTGCAGTCGTCATTGTTGTTTGGCGGGTCCGTCCTGGATTCGAACCTGCCAGCTCAGGTGTACATGGCTGGCGCCTTAGCCCGTTGAGCCACAGGCGCCGAGCCACCAACCTCCCATTCTTGTGCTCAAGCAGCTCAAACACCAGCAGGTGGCTATGGTCCAATCTCTTGCTCAGATGCCCCCATGGACTTCAGTTTCTAGGCTGAAGTCACTAGGGATGAGGCAGGAGAGCTGCCCAGGAAAGCCCACCAGGCCACAACAGGCGCCTGCCTGGGATCAAGATGCTAGTGGGTTCCTGAAGCCTCAGAACCAACTGCTCTCCTGGGCCCTGGCATGCTGCCTTCTGCCTTGGCCCTCATCCTCCCCACCCAGGGGTGCTAGTTAAGGCTCCAGCATGGCAAAGGCTGAACTGAGAGCCACCCCACCTTTTTCCTATGGCTCCATCCCCCTACCCACACCCAAAAGGTGAGATCCTGGGGCAGTTGGCATCTGACAGCCTGGCATTGACTCATGCCAACAGCTTGGAAGCTGCAATAATTAGAATGGGAGAGGGAGAGAGGGGGAGGGAAGGAGAGTGAAGGCAAGCTCTAGAGAGAAACCTTCTCTCCTGCCTGCCGCAGGGCAAACTACTTCAAACGAATTCGTTTAGCTCTTGTGAAACTGAAGACAATTTCCTTTTCTGTCATAAAACAAATTATTGCTCATCAGAAGTGCTGGGCTAGTCTCTCTTCCGAGGGAGTGCGCCTGCTGCCGTGCAGGGCCCTGGGCAGGAGGAGGATAGGGAGGGGAGAGTTAGGGGAGGGGACCCAGAGCACAGGATTTTCAGGGAGCCACCCTGAGGAGGGGCAGGAAGAGAAGGTGTGGATAGGTAATGCCCCTCTTAGGGGTGAAACAGCACTGTGTACCCCTTATCAACCTCCTCACTGACCAGGAAAAGGATCCAAGCAGCTACCAACCAAAGGGCCACTGGGAGGGTCACCCCCCCATCCTCCTGCCTCAGAGCCAGCCTGCAGGAGGCTCCACCTCTTCCCTCAGGTACCTGTTCCTGGTGTAGAGGGGTGGGGACAGGAAAGGGAGGCCCAGAGAAGCTGAGGGACTTGCCAGAGATCACTCAGCAAATTAATTAATGGCAGATCCAGGATTAGAACCCAGTGAGAGTTAGCACCCAGGCCAAGATTGGAGGAAGCCTGGGGACTTTGGTTAACACTTTTATGACTCTGGGTTGCTCCAGCGAGCCCAGGGCATCCAAATACTACTGCCATAGCAGGGTGTGTGGCGGGCACCTGTAGTCCCAGCTGCTGGGGAGACTGAGGCAAAAGAATCACTTGAGCTCAAGATTTGAGGTTGCTGTGAGACAGAATGCCACAGCACTCTACTGAGGGTGACAAATTCTACTGCCAGGGTTGAAAGAAAAGCCTTGTGGAACATTGGAACAGATTCCCTCTACCCTCACCCCTTGTAGGAAAGATTGTCACCTCTCTAGGCCCTAACTTTGGTATACTGTTCCAGAGGGCCCCCCTCAAGACCCATCAGAGAAATGATCAGGACTTTTTCTCTTCCCTTTTCTTCTCTTTTCTACCCTTGATCTCTGGGCCATAGCTCAGAAGAGATACGTTTCTTTTCTATAATTCAACTCTTGCCAGTTCTTTCTCATCATCTCTCCTATAATTGCCCTCATCCCCTCTTTCACTTCCTCAAGCCCTGGTCTCGTGGCCTTTGCTGGTAATTGGTAACAATATAAAGCTTCCTGTCCTGGGAGCTTCTAACTAGGGTAGAGGAGATACAGGCACCCTCTTCAGGGAACCCCTGGTTTTCTAGGCAAGACCCCCCCCCACACACAAAAACACAGAGGAGAGGCTCGGCGCCTGTGGCTCAACAGGCTAAGGCACCAGCCACGTACACCTGAGCTGGCGGGTTTGAATCCAGCCCAGGCCCACCAAACAACAATGACGGCTGCAACCAAAAAATGGCTGGGCGTTGTGGCGGGCGCCTGTAGTCCCAGCTACTTGGAGGCAGAGGCAAGAGACTCGCTTGAGTGCAGGAATTGGAGGTTGCTGTGAGCTATGATGCCACAGCACTCTATCCAGGGTAACAGCTTGAGGCTCTG
>CAUYON010102943.1:0-85848 GCA_963573935.1 Arctocebus calabarensis | reverse complement strand
ACAGGGCACGATTCATATACATTCAGAAATATTTTGATCATACTGTTACAGATATCCTTCATGGCATTTCCTTGATCACTATATAGAGACATTAATACTCTACCTTTAATAAGTTTCGCCAGTACCCTGCTAAGATGCACCGACTTCTGTGATTTTTTTAAATGCAACCTGAGGATTATTAGGAACTGGACTCAACATTCCTGTGTAAAACAATCAGATAAGCCCCAGTTTGGGGCATAAAGGTTTAGGGCCTCTGCTAAGAGCTTGCTCTGTTCACACCAAGTGTTTACAGCAGCAGTTCAGGGTGGATACTATTGCCCCAGTTTTACCTGTTTTGCAGGTCAGGAAACAGAGATGTAGGTAAAGATATCACACAAATATATTTCCAAGTATTTTTAGTTCCAAAACCCCTATCCATTCACCTGCCTGCACTGACTGGTCAGGTTGTTGCTTTTATTTGTTTAGTTAAATTTTTGCAGCTACAGGATAAGATGATGGTTTTCTCTCTGTGGTGTTCCCCTTGATTTATAATCTTCTTGGACTTTGATTCCTTCAACAGTATGCCTCCTCCTTACTTGCATTCAGATTCAAGACATAATGTAACACAGGAGGCGTAAACTTTGAAGTTGAAGACAGACCTGAGTAATGTTTCAATTTTGCTATTTCACGAGTAAACGCAAAGAAAGTACTTCTTGAGTTATTGTTTATTAGTCATGCTGAATTTATTAGTCTTCAGAATTCCACTTCTTTATCTGCTTCTTAAGTGGGGGATAATAATGTGATCTGTTTTTTGTTACATTTATGATCAAATGGATTGGTGCATGAAGAAAGTTTAATACAGGATTTGGCATAATTTAATTCATTGCTTTAAAAGAATTGGTGGGGGTGGGTGGGTACAGCTAAGGAGGTGGTGGTTTGGGACTTACTTTAGAATTTAACTTCAGGAATAATCACAAAAGAAATTATTTTTTTGAAACATTATATAACTTTTCGAATGGCTGAAAAAATAATTGGTGAATTTTGGCATATTTTGATATGGGATATTGACAAAAGCCTAATTATCCAATTTCAAAGCTGAAGACAATAGGACTGGTAGATGTGCTCTTTATTAATTTAATGTAGAAAAGCAAGCCACAGATGATCCTAAGATGAACTACTTTGAAACAATACCCATCTTTTTCACACCAAGTCCTCTATCACTAGTCCAGACCAGTACCTGCTATTAGTAATGTGGTTCCAGCAACAAAGCAGATGCGGATTTTAATGTATGGCTCCTCAGGGAGGAATTTCACACAGTCGAGACCAAGAAGCAGGGTGATAAATCCAAACGTAGCTAGAATATCCGCAGTAATCATCAATGCTCGAGTTATTACCAGCTTCACTGGAAGACCAGGGCGTGTCATTACAGCAGAGAGGAAGGAAAGAAACATTAACACACAGAGGTATAGCCAAAAACAGACAACTAAGTAACATTAGTATTGGCCCACTGACTGAAGTCAGACTTCACATGTTCATGAACTTGAGCATGATCATGAACTTGAGCAGGAATACACTTAATATTTTTAATAAAAATTAAAATATTATTAGATAATTGACATTATCACTTTCTTAAATAGTATCACTACTATTTAAGTATCACAAACTATTACTCGGTTTTGTTGGCATCCTAGCAGATTGCACCCTGGAAGATAATTGGGATTAAACAAATGTTTTCCTTCAGGTCTCCTGCTCTTGTTCACAAGTATTACAGCTGAATATTGAATTGAAGGTAGAATATCTATTCTAAAAAATTAGCCATTAAACTTCGAATGAAGATATGCATCAATTATCACTATAATTATTTGAAGTTTAATTGAAAAAATTAAAAATCATTGGTTAAAATTTGACACAGGAAAACAGGATAATGTGTTTTGAGATTTTCCTTGCCAATTCAGGCTAGTAGGAGCCATTGACAGATCGTTAGAAAAAGGAGAATTCATTTCTGCTACTAAGTAGAAGACTCTTCTGGAAGCCACATCATCCTTTCTTTTAGGCTTTCAGATCATGACTTTTCTTGGCCAACATTCCATATCAAGCCTTCAATGTTATATTGTTAAATGAGCATATTTTAATGCTACATCCCATAAAAATATATGACAAAAGGTGCTGGAAAGAAAAAATTAGGCAAATGAAAGTAGAATAGTAACAATCATCTTCAAAGTAGAAGGATCTTCAACTATAAAAGCTTCCAAAACTCTGAGTTACAGTTATGGTAAATTGAAATTAGGTAAATTAGGTTGCAAATGGAAGATTAATTACCTGAAGTAGGAACTATTACTATTCTAGCTAGTTAATGAATAAGCATAATAATTTGTTTTCCTTTAATAATACATGAAATACATTTTTTTATATAGTGATTTGGCATTTCCTTGCATTTTAAATAATATTTCTCTGATGGTAAGTAAACTTGGGGCTTATTTGGTAGTATGTTGCTTGCAAAAATACATCCAATTTCCCTTACTTAAAAGAAAAAACGAAATATGATATGTCTAAGCGAGGAAATCAATGTGTGAAATCAGTTCTTGCCACATCAATAGGTGAATATCTGCATATAATTATCTTATTAACATACATGAGTACATATTTGTTTCGAGAACAGAATTTGTAGATCCTCATAATCTGGCATTATTTTTAAAATTTAAATGAACCAAACCTAAGAATCATTTTTCTTGAAATAGAGGAAAGAGTAAAAAATAGCAACGCATTAGGTACTAGCACTATTTCAACACACCCTCTTGGTCACCACTTGATATATAAAAACGGGCCACTTACTCAGTGCCCCAGGCCAAGGGGTCCCTGGGCTTTGAAGCACCTCCCTTGAAATTTTCAAGTTTTCTTTTGGAACCTGGGACCACCCAGGCACAGCAGCACCATCAGCTTGGATTGGTCTGGACTCACTCCTGCAGACCAGCATGGGTCTGGCCTCCCCTTTCACTTCAGGACTCTCTGCCTCCCATCCCATGTATAGGGTCCCTAAGGAGCTCCAGGATTCATACTATGGGGTGGACCGAGGGCGCCATGACCATCCAGTTTTGCAAGCAGATGGTCCATGCTGGCCAGTAGGAGTTTCTTTGGAGGGGGGGATCATGTGAGATATGATGGCTAGGATGGCAGTAATATGATGATTTGCGGGGACTCAAATTATCCATATCAACAGGAAGCTTGCCAAACAAATATTTGTCTGGGGCCATACATATTAGGGATACAGGGGATAAAAGGAATTAACTAATTGTGATTGTATAAAGAAATAGCAAAAATTAATTCTAAAATTCTACCTTCTACAGGTAACATCCCAACAGAGAAGGTAAAATAGGTTATTTTCTTCCAATACTTTTTCATCTCTAATGTCTTTAAACATACAATAGAAAAGTTTAAAGGAAAATTTAGTATATTATTTAAAATTACTAAGTAAAAGCAAAAGCAAAAAAAATACAGCCAAAGATAAAAAGCAGCATATTAAAATATAAATAGTGGTTTTCTCTGTGTGTGTTGTGAACTTGTAAGTGATTTTTTTTCTTCTTAAAAATAAGTATAGAGCAGTATTTAAAAGTTTGAGATATTTGATCTTTAATTTTTCTTCTCAGCTCTGACCACATCACTGAATTCTGGAATAGGCTGAATTTCCACTGCTATTCACCATATTATGTTCATTGCAGGCAGAACTAGGTTAGCACGGGGGGAAAAGGAAAGAATTAAGAGCACTTTTTTAAAACAAAAATTAAATTTTAACATATTTCAGGCACCCAATTCCTAAATAACAGAAGAAAATATTTTAGAGCACTGCTCTTTTTAAGTGCTTTTCTCTGGTCTGAAATAGCTATTCAGGGGAAAAGTCACATTCCAAGGGTTTACTTTTTAATTTATCTTAAACAGGACAGCCTCGTTTGCTTTGAAAGTGACTAAAAGCAAAACACTGTGCTTTAATAACAGGACTGGTGTTTGTGAGCACAGTTTGATCTAAAATAAGTAAGTAAATGAATCCTGTAATCAACAATTCCATTTTTTAATTTAAGAGATCTCTTTACTCGTAATGGCAAGGACACTGCTCATAGCACATTACTATAATTTCAAAGTTAAAAGTGGGGAAGACCAAGGAACTGGCTCTCATATTGCCTGTAACAATTTGTCACATATGTTAATTTTTTATCCCCGATCCCCGTAATCTCTGTCTCTCTTTGGTCATCCGTCTCTTCCTCTCTGTCTCCACCTCTTTGTTTCTTAGCAAACTGTCAGTGGAAATAAGTGTAAACTTTCTATTTGAACTAAGTCATAGCTAAAAGACACCTCCGAAATGCTTTTCATCTGACCTATCAATTTTAATCATAAAATCAGAGCACTCTAAGAAAATCATTTCAATTCAGAAAACATTTACCATAAGTCTACCCTACAAGGCACTATGCCCAGCCCTTTGGGGAATAGCAGAGATAAATCAGATAATATTTTTACCCCCAAGAAATATACATAGGTAGAAAAAAGATAAAATATTTTTAAACGGTTTTAAAATGCAAATAATGTTAAAGCATTACAATTCGCATTTCAAAATGAACTCAATTTCCAACTGAAATATTTCCAATAGGGCAGGACCTTAATACAGTACACCAGGACACAAAACCCACAGTGCAAGCCTGAGCTCAGTTTTCTGTGGCATTCCCATCCTGGCAAGTGGAAAGGTCGAAGGCCAACGTACAGGAATGCTCTGCATATATAGAGTCGTACTCATCACAGGTGCGGATCCCGTCGAAAGCGTTTGTGACACACTCCCACCAGAGGCCACGGCACTTTGTGCTCACCTATATGTTGGACAAGACACTGTGTAAACAATTCATGCAGACACACTTCAGTTCCCCCGGATCAAAGGGAGAACTTGGCTGCTGTGTTTGATAGCAAAGAACAGTGGTTACGAGCATGATGAGAATTTCATTTACAACGACAATGACTTGTAGAATATTTTCTCTTAAGTACTGATGAGTAAAGGTTTTCTCGACCAGGAAATAAATCTGTTTTCCGGTGGGGGCTGGGCAGACAAGTAAGTTATGGTTAAGCGAGAGAGAATCAGGACTAAATGTATTCAAATACCCATGGCTGCTTGCACCATGGAGCCATTCTTCAACATGGAGACAAGCCGTTTCACTTCTGTGCGTTGGCACCAAATAAAAAAAAATTCATTGGAACATAATAGTTGCTGACTTCTTGAAACTACTAGGAATTTACATTAATTTTTTTCATCATGAATAGTAAGTTCCATGAAGAAAGGTGTTATTTTATAAGAGGTTCATAAATTTAAAATAATTAGCAAAGAAAATCAATAAGTGAAAAGACGGAAAAAAAAACTATGAAGGCCCCAAGTCTCTTCCTTACTCTACTAACATATTACAAAAGCTTAAGCTATGCTGTGGAAGTGAGCAAATTGAACATTAATTTTATACAAGTTGACAGATGTAAACCACTTTTACTTGGAAATGATGTGCAGATGACTCTAAATGTCCACTTAGAGTTAAAAGGTACCAGTGCCCTGAGCCTTCCCGTACTTTATCCATAAACTACAAGTCACAGTAGATTTCTTACAATTGTGAACATGCCAGCAGAAAATAGTTTAAAGTATTCTTGACAGAGCTCATGCATATGGAACAGAGCTAATACAATTGTTTCTAATGACTCAATTATGGATTCACATCACCTTGGAAATCTGGGCATAGTTTTTAGTAAAGTTTAACTAGGAATTATCTTGGAAAATGAAAACTTAACTTTTTCCCCCAAGAAAGAATAAATAACAGAGCAGGGTGGAGGGAGGAATAAACAGGAAGGGGAGTTAGATTGATGCGGAGAAGAAAGGAAAAGCCTAAAAACACTTTGCTTTGCCAAAGAAAATCATATAAAGGAGTATATGCTTATGAAATTCTTGGTCCCATGTCCTGCTTTGAAGCTGTGGTTTGTGCCAGATAAAACTCGACTGTTTGTGATCTACCACAATTTTGAATGTGATACTTCTTCTGTTACTTTATATGTAAAATATTGACAGTTGATAATTATTCTATACTGAGTCTATACTATGAAACAGCTATTATTTTAGCATATTTTTTAATTTATTCCTGAAAGGACTTATGAGATATTGTTATCAATTTTACAATGGATGAAGGAAATGAAGGCATAGGAAAATTCAGTGACAATCTCAAGAAAACATAGTTAATAAATGGAGGAAATAGGACTCAAACACAGCATGTGTGTGCGTGTACTCTTAAGTATTACCATATACATAAAGCTTATTTTTATATGTGTCTGTAACCCCTCTACTGGGCATTTATTCAAAGAGAAAGAAATTGGTACACCAAAGAGATAGCTGTGTCCCTATGTTTATTGCAGCACTATCCACAACAGCCAAGATGTAAAATCAATGTCATTGTCAGTGTAAAACAACAGATGAATTGACAAAGAAAATATGATACACACAAAAACACACACACAGGATACTTTGTAGTCCTAAGAAATGAAGTCCTGTTATTCGTGGGAATATGAGTGGAACCAAAGGGCATTATGTTAAATTAAACAAGCCAGAAGGAGAAAATTAAATAGCTAGTACTGCATGTTCCCACTCATAAATGGAAGCTCAAAAAGTTGATCTCAAAGAAGTAAAATGTAGGACAGAAGATACAGGAGACTAGGATCCGGAGAAATTTGTTAAAAGATAACAAAATTTCAACTAGAGAGTAGAAGTCCTAATGGTCTATAACACTGTAGGGTGATTATAATTAGCAATAGTATATTACATAGTTTCAAATAGCTAAAAGGAAAACACTGAATGTTGTCAAGACACACACAAAAATGATAAATGTTTAAGATGATGGATATGCTAATTACCCTGATATGATCACTATACATTCTATGTATCAAAACATTATGTTTACTCCCTTAAAAATGTTGCATTATGTGTTAAAAATAATAGGACATAAAGGTAAAAAATATTTTAAACCACTTTTTAAATAATTTTCAACTCTATTTCAGGCTAAAGTACTCCAGGTTGTGGTACTGGAAGATAGATTCACATGAAGTAAGCCCATACTTGAATCTCACGACAATACAATTATTGTGCAAAACCTCATTTTGACTTGCTCTTCCTAAGATTACACCTAGAAGCAATTTTTTGAACTTTATGGAAGATTATATCTGACCCAGAGAACATAGAGACAAAAATCTAATGAAGAAAATTTGTCTTATGAAACTTACAATAGTTTCTAAATAAGTTTGTGGGCATCTAAATTAAACATCTAAATTATATATGCACTATATATAAATGTAAAAATTTAAATATAAGTTAAATTTAATATGCATTAACTATTAAATGTACATTGACAATTATTTCTTTTTTAAACTTTGGCAAAATTTTACCTTTTTCAAAACTCCAATCTCCTTTATCTGTATAAAGGAGATGATAGAGTAGGCTTAAGCATTAAAAATTATAAATTACAAAAGCCTGTGTTCAGCTTTGCCAACTAATCATAATGGAAGTGAGAAAGATGGTGGCCCTCAAAAATATACATCCACATCCTTAATCCCTAAACCTGTGATTATGACCTTATTTGGCAAAAGAGTTTTTGTAGACAATAATTAAGTAAGGATCTTGAGATGAGATCATGTCGGATTTTCTGGTCGGACCCTAAACTATTGACAAGCATCGTTATAAGAGTAACACAGAGGTGAGCCCCAGACAGAAAAGGCGACAATGTGACCACAGAGGCAGAGGTTGGAGTGATGCCGCCACAAGTCAAGAAATGCCTATGGCCTCCCAAAGAGGAAAGGAACAGAATTTCCCGTAATATCTTCAGAGGCAGTGCCATATCTTGATTTCAAACGTCTGGCCTCCAAAACTGGGAGAGAATAAATTTCTCATTTGTTAGAGCCACTCAGTTTATAATCATTTGTTACAGCAGCTCTGGGAAATTAATATAGAAAAGACAGTTTGAACAGAACTGCTATACCGTACACAGGCCTTCCTCTGCCCATACTCCTTCAGATTCTCAATTAACAGGAACAACCCGGATCCAGTTCATTTTAACTTGAGCCAGGTTACATGGATTTGAAGCCACTACTCTGTAATCAATGACTACTCTGTAATCAATCAAGCCACAGTTTTCTACTGTCTAAACAAACTAGCCTTTTTTAGTCATTCCCTTTATATGCAATGTTATTTTAAAAGTAGTCTGGGGGATATATGTGTATTACTTGGTGTGTGCCACATGTTTTGGGGGCAGAACAAGATTGTAAGAGGGATTTTACCTAACAAATGCAGTCAGTGTAACCTGATTTCTTGTTCCCTTGAACAATTAAAAAAAAATTCTTATTTTACACTAATGAGTATTTTTTTTCTTGCCAAAATAATCCAGTAGTGGGGTGTCAGTTTCAAGCTATTGATCATTTACCTGCAATGACCATATTTAGAAAAGCAATGAGCTCATTAGAGAAAACAAGGAATCTAATTTCATTAGGTATTAATGCTCAGGGGCACACTATTAGATTGCTTGGAATTCACACTCAGTTAAGGTTCGTGAGAATAGTGGCTGTAATTAACTAAACTCCTGTGTTAATATAGCACTTACCGAGACGCTCTTAAAGGTGCCTTTGTGCACAAAAGACAAGGTTGAAAGATTTTACGTTTATTTATCATATTAAGAAAAGTCCTCATTGTTATGTCTTCATTTCCCTGTCTTTCCCTGTCGTAAAATGGCTTATTAGAAGCTTTATAAAAGGCGAGCAATTTTTAAGACAAGGTTCTTAAAAAGCAAACCAATGCTTAAAAGATAATAGTTACCCTTTCTTTAAAAGCAAAAATGCAAAATATTAGCTAATAATTTTTATCTCATAAGATTGCCCAAAATAGATGGCTCCTTCTAACATGTGATTTGCATATCAATATATAACCTACCAATGCTAAAGTAATTTGTATATTATTTCAAAACATGTCTATTGCTCCTGAAAGTAAGCAGGGAATTGTCTTCTAAATGAGAAGTCAGTTTATTCAGTAGGACAATAAAGCAGAAGTCACAAACATGAGGCCAGCAAAAACTCCTAGTCGGTTGTAGTAGAGATTTTGCTGAACTTGGTCATTCTGGCCTCCTGGACCAGTCCCACACACTGACCCCCAGAAAGAGACAGGTGCTGCTCCCCTTTCGTGGGGCTTCTACGCACCAAGTTTCCCACAGTTCCTACCCCACCTGCCTCCCTTGTGCCTGTTGGCTATTTGGTTCCTCAAGTCATTTGAGTTTTCCCCTCCTGGTATATCCTAATGAGAATAACTTCCCTTGGTCTCAACCTGTCCAACTTCTGTTTATTACTCAAGTTCCATTTTAGAGACATCCTTTCCTCCACAAGGCCTGCCTTTGACTCTTCAGCTGGAATTAACCTCTTCTTATCCTGAGATTTCACAGTAATTGGTCCACATTTTTACATGACCTTTTGGATCCTCTTTTATAGGTGTATTTAGTGCCTCTTTCTGTCATATTTTAAGCCATATTCTTTGAATGCCTGTCTTGTGCTGATCAACTTATTAACTAAATGTGAGAGATACACCAGTGACCAGGACAGACATGGCATTCTGCTTCAACAAGCGTATATCCTGGCTTTTTATGGTACATAACAGGTTCTCAATAGATGTTTATTAAGAGGGAAAAAAAATCTATCAATTTTTCTAATTCACACACTTTAATTCTCATTTATACTGTGGAATATAAAATATGTGGCCACACTACACGCACATGGTTGCTATTAAGTGGTTTCAACTGGATTGGATCAACTACAACAGCTAAATCCAGATGCCAAAGAATTATTACTCAGACTGCAGAGTTTACACTGATTTGGTGTCATTTTAAAAACCACCTTGCATGCATATAACAATTTATAATTTTCATACCATTTTACCATCCTATGCCAATGTACTTTAACATTGAAGATGCAACTTGCCTAGATCTTATATTAATAGCTTATATTTAATAAAATGAGAAAATTTTAGTAAAACTGTAGCAAATAACATGGTTTACTATTAAAACTTGAAAGATTTTCAATTTTAATATAAAACATATTTGAATTTTTTAAACTGGGATCCTAAACTTTGTACTTTTATATTTTATTTTATATTTTTTACCATCCTAGGGTCTAAATGAAGTCAAGTGAGGTCTTAATAAAGATGATGGAACAAGAGTAAAATAATGATAATAGATGTCATCCCTTCCTTTCTACCTCCATTATATTCTATATTGATAAGATATAAAAGAAAGTCAGGGATTCGTTTGCTAAAATATATTTGTTTTATCTCAGTCTGGGTAATTATAGAATACTGGCTAAAGGTGTAAATAATAAGTGGAATGATGTAAACTTAGTATAAAAATAAAATGTGTTATTTTCATGGGTATATGACCTAGTTTACATATCTGAACGCTCCAAAGATTTCAATTTTAATATTTTAATTAATACATTTAAATTTTAATATTTATTTAATTTATACATTAGAATGCTTTCCTCATAAAAGATACTATGACCTTGTAATTATTACTGTCCAGTGATGAGATCAACATTTTTGTTGAGTGAAGTATTATAAATTGTTAATTCTTCTTTCTTTTTGTTTGTTTGTTTCTTTCTTTCTTTCTTTGATACACTAGGCAAGAAAACCACATTCTCTACACCAAAATTCACTCTCATCAACTTTATTAGACATTACAGAAGATTAGATTTTTATTTCTACCTTTAAAAAATGAGCCAAATACATATCTTGAAAAAATTTAAATTGTAGCAAAGTATAAAATCTTTCTTTTTTATAAAAAGTGGCAATTTCTCTACAGACATATTTCTTATTTAGGGCTCAATATGAGCTTTTAAAAGCACTCCTTCTATCATATTTTCATTCATTTATTCATTCTTTCAACAAATGTGCCAAGTCTCTCTCTTTTTTTTTTTCTTCTTTTTGAGACAGAGTCCCATCTTTTTTCCCTGGATAGAGTGTCATGGCATCGTCATGGGAACCTCAAACTCTCGGGCTTCAACAATCCTCTGGCCTCAGCCTCCCACGTAGCTAGGACTGTCGGCACGCACCACTACACCCAGCAAGTTTTATATTTTTAGTAGAAATGGGAGTATCATTCTTGCTCAGGCTGGTCTCAAACTCATGAGCTCAAGCAATCTGCCTGCTTTGACCTCCCAGAGTTTTAGGATTATAGGCGTGCTCCACCGCACCTGGCCCCAGGTGTCTTAATAGGTGCTCCATCAAATCCTGTGAACAAATGTATCATGAGCCCCTATGACGTGGATGTCAGTGCTTGGAGCTGTAAGAAATCACAAGGTGAATGAGAGAGTATGTGTAGCTTTGAATGTCTGCTGAAAGTGTTTGAAATTCAACTGGAAAATAAAACTATATAAATGGTCTGAGTATACACTAGATATAATCATTTTAATATTTACTTTTTGTCTGAAAGCATTGTCACATCATTAACACAAATGGACATTCCAGAGGTGAACCTGATGATAGGACTAAATATATTCAAATGCGAGCAACCTTCCTTTGCGTTAATAATATTTTGATTATAACTACATGTGGTACATAGCAGGTTCTCAGTAAATAACTAATACAAGATTGGCTGGAAATGGAATCCTCTTGTAAAAGTACTTTTTCCTTCTGAGAATTGAGAAATGAGTAACTGTGTGAAGAAACTATCTATTTCAGTGTGAATAACTGTGAATTATATATTCTATAGTTAATTTGTAATTTGTTTTCTTTGTTAAATATGAATCTTCATAGATGACATTTGCACTTTTGCTATTTGATGCTATGGTCTGCCTCATTCCCTTGGTGAAACAAAAAGGAAATAATCATAGTATAAAGATGAGCAAACCAGAGCTCAGAGAAATAAACAAAATGTTTGTAATAAATCGACAGAGGAAATAGAAATGGAACTTTAATCACATGTCCCTCTGTTCCATGAACATTATGCAAAATGTCATCTTCTTATCCAGAGGAAAAAACAAAACAAGAAACTGAAAATAGACAATAATCTATCTAACATTTATTGGCTGATTTGTATTTGCCTGCTACTGTAGCAAACGCTTTAGCTACACAAACTCATTCAATCCTCACAAGAAACTTCTGATTGTGTGTATTATTATTCTTCCTCTACAGAAGAGGAAATGTGCTTTATAGCAGTTTGAAAGCCCCAACTCAACACAGATGCTACCTGTCCAAATGGGATTTAACCTCAGGTCCCTCTGACATCAAATCTAACTTCTAAACTTTTCCACAAAAAGAACTGTGTTCCTATCTCCAGGTTTTCTGCAATAAACTAAGATAGAAAAAAGAATGACGTTGGTACATTGTTCACTATACAAAGATGAATTTTCTTCCATGTAAGCTCTCAATGAGGGATTTCTCTATCATTTCAGTTGCCCCAGATCAGTAAGGTGGGTTCCAACATTCTGTTCTGTTTTTCCATCACTTTCTTTCCTACATGTAGTCAATTACCAACCTTATCAATCTGAGTGTTTTGGAGTGTCTCACTATCATTACATATTTTTTTCAAACTTGCTTCTGCTCTAACTCAAAACCACCATTGTTTCCTGCTTGGTCTATGGCAGAAGTCTCCTTAATTGGTCTTCCCATTTGAACCACTTCCCATTTGAACCACTCCCCACAAGTAATCAGAATGACTGATATTTCTAAAATGCACATATATATTTGTTTACAGTGAAGCTCCCCTGCCTATGGTAGAAGATCTATATTTTATATGACATGCAAATCTCTTGATGACCAAGTTCCTGAATTCTCCCCAACATACTGGAAATTCTTACCATGTGGTAAGACACAGAACAACACGGGCTCATACCTAGAGCTCACCACATCCCATTTCCTAAGGGTGGAATACCCTCTACCCTCTGCCTCACAATTCTTTCCACTCCTAGTGCAGATACCCCTTCTTTTGAGCGGACTTCACTGATAGTTCAAGACTGGGTGAGCTGCCCACTTAGGATCCTTCTTTCCCACAGCCCGTGCCACATCGTGCTACAACTACCAGTTCACCCGTCTGTCCTCCTCACCATACTCTGAGCAACCTAAAGAAGTGTCCAGTCTCATTTTCCTTTATCATCCTGTACCCTCCCCAGTACTGTATACAGATGACTTCAAGGAGTATCTGTGAAATGAAGAAAGATAGAAATAGAAAAGGGAGAGAGAAAAGAAGGGCTAGAGATAAAGGAGGAGAAAGGGGTCAAAACAGGAGAAAAGAGAAGAAGAAAAAGAAAGAAGAAAGAGAGGAAGAGAGAAAAGAGGGGGGAGGAAGAAAGGGAGGGTGTATAAAGTTAGAGAAGAATGGAGAATATTCACAGGAGATTCCTAACAGAAATGTCTGGGAAGGCTGTAGACACCATCAGTCCCATAGTGATTAGACAGCTCTCCGCAGTTACACACACAATCGGGGAGTTTTGATGCTACAGAGAATAAAGTCTATAAAGGACCTTAGAAATAACTAAGTTCAACTTTACCTTACAATTGAGGAAACAGCTGAAGACAAGAAGTCAAGTTGCTTAATAAAAGACAGCTAATACGGGTGAAGATGCAGATATAGACTTGAAAGATCTCAAAACCCAAGTGTTTTTCACCATCTCAGTCTTCCCAGAGACCAAATTGAATCAATAATGACAAATGCGGGGCAGTAGCTCAGAGACTTTGGACCCAATTGAGGGCTATTGTTGTGCTATTTCTCGCCCCCCCCCCCGACATATTTACCTAATGCAAAGAACTTTGTGTGAAGCAGGTTTACAATGTTAAAACAAAAATAACATTTGAGTTCTTTCTGCCTCTTAGTGTTACTCTGACAAGCCTGGAGTTTTCCTTTCCACTTCAGCCATGTAGTTCCCTTATCTGAAAGGCCCTTCCTGTCATTTGTGCCTTTGCAAATCCTTCGCATCCTTTTAAGGCTTTGCTCAAATGTCTTTTCTTCCGTGAGACCTGCTTCAACGTCCTTAACCAGAAATAATCTGCTCCAAGGGCACCTTGCTCATTTCTTTCTCAAATACAAATTGACCCATGCCCTTTATTATTCAGGGTGTCCCAAAAGGCGGCATTCAAAGGGAAAATTGAAAATTGTAGCTAAATGTACATTTATTTGTCAAATACTATCCACATGTTGGCTAGCTCTTTCTGAACACACGTGGACTCTTCCCGCCCACTCATGACAAACTTGTTCCAAGATACCTGTTATTATGAAGCTTTTCCTATGTATGGTGAGTTTTGGGGATACCATGTAGTTTCATTTTTCCCCCTCACTAAATGTACACTTGCAGAAGGCATTCGTGCTTTGTCTTTGCACCCCTGCCCACCAAGTAGAGTGAGCATGCTACTGTTTGTAAAGCATATATTTTATATTTCTTTTATACTGAACTCTGAGGCACGGAGCCCATCTTCCAATTCCCCTGCCTATATCATCCTAAACATAACAAAATTGGAAACTTAAAATATTCCTTCTTGTCTAAATTTTCCATGGGTATGCTTTTAAAGAAATATTATTTTGTGCCAACTTTTGTCCAACAATTTTCAAAAATGAACCGTTATATGATATGTAAACGGGTGATATGTAAACGGGGAAGGGGGCAAAGGAGGAGAAAAGTGGAATCTCGCTAGTGAGTATCAGAACCTTCCAGGACGACTTTGTATCCTGGCCGATTTGAAGTAGCAATTACCCTGAGGTATTCCTCTCCCTTTAAAGAAATTGAGAAATAAAGAGATTGCTAAATGAAAAGGGGACCTGATTTGTCATGGGGTTCCTCTCACAATATAGAGGTTTCCTAGGGGCTCTTCTATAAACACATGCACATTTCAGGTATAGGAAATGATAAGGAAGCTAAGAAATACTAACTCTTGCCCAAGATTAGCGAGAATTTCTTGGGGTGAATCACCTGAACTGCCCGTTCCATTCATGATGACCTAGACAGATTCTTGCACAGGACAGAAGGCGAATTGGCTGGTGTACTAAAATGAAAGAAGGCACTTTAAATGCCAGCACTCCAAGTCTCTCTCGCTTTCTCTCTGCAAGGTTTGACCCTTTCTGAAACTATTCCTTAACAAGTGAAGTCAGCAATGATGTTAGCTTAAGCAGAATGACTTTAAAATTGTTTTAGAAAATATTTTAACAATGTTTTTAGATGGGATTTTGGGTGGGGGGTCAACATTTTTAAAAACATAATTTGAAGTATTCTAAAGTCCAACATTTTTCTGTATTAATCACCTACCACTGGCAGGATAGATAATGGCAAACGAATGGCCCCAGAAGGTTTTATCTGAACATTTCCCTGAACATCGTTTCAAGGTTTTTTTTATTTTTTTCTTTAGACCTCATGGCCTGATAAAATGCATCACTAGAATCACTTAGAGCAGACATCCTTTACAGTAGTTCCATTCTATCACAATTTTTAGAAATGTAATTTTCTAGCCCTAACCAGATATTTGTGACTCCGTTGATTTTGAAATGTTGTGCAGAAGTCAGAGGAAAATTCAAAGAAAAAATAAACAGTGAAAATAATGCATGGCAAAATAGGAAGATGATTGCTTTCCATTTCTCACTCCAACTTGAGAATCTAATAAAGAAAATTAGAAGAAAAATATATAAACTCACTCTTGTGTATTCTTCCTAAACTTCATACAGGTGACATTAGGGTAAATTGTTCCCTTCAGTATATACATAAAAGAGCAGATGGTGTTGCTACATAGTCTCTGTTGAGGCTCCTGAAATATTATTTCTTTTTCTGAGCTACACTTTCCTAAAACTCCCTAATGAACAGCAGCTGACTCTGAAGAGTTGAGTTTTTCTTTCACTCAATTCTACCTCTGTCAGATTTCTATGGACACTGAAAACGGTTTTGAACTTCAAAATTACTTCTTTCTGCTTCTCCAGTGAGAAAAATAAAATCCTCAAATGTGAACCCACTCAGTCACCTCTTGCAAAACAGTTCAGTTCCCAAGAGCAACTGACTTTAACGAGAGGATTTCTTAAATTCACCTGTGTTCTCTTTACTTTGGGATGCTCTGAAAAGATTCTTTCTCCCTCGGGATATGTATTTCTACTTGGAAATTCATTAAGATAACATTGTTCGATTGCATACAAATTGGGTGAGTTTGACTTGTCTTGCATTTGATTACTCAATGTCTTAGGTTATGAATTCTTAAGAAAGTCCATCTCACTGTCTGGAATGCTGTCATCCAGTTAACACATTTATCTTTGAAGGAAATGGAGTTACTGAACTTGTATTCAATTTGGTACACAGAGCAATGGAAGAGTTGGGTTTCTGAAGGTCACAGAGGCAGGGATTTTTTAATTACACTTCTGTATAAATTTCTCCTTATGAAAAATGGAAGAACTACTTAGTTACCACCTGTGTGATGGGATGAGAACAGGACCTAACTTGGAAACGAACTACGAGGATTCAGTGAGATGACAAAGTAAAACCTCAATAGTAGTCGGTCAGTCCGCGTTGCCTGGTTTTGCTATTATTAGTTTTAATACACAAACTGAGTTTAGTCCACGGCCGCGGCCACTTAAAGAAAACTTGGTAGGGCTTGGGGCAGAAAAAGAAGTTGCTGACTCCTTACCTCCAGGGAATCATCGGCGTTCACCATCCAACAGTCTGTCCAGGTGGCCACGATCAAAAACCCAGCGGAGAAAAGGGCGAAGAAGCAGGCGACGTACTGAAGAAGGTCCCTCATCGCGGCGAGGGGCCCGTCTGGAAGCCACATGGGCAGATGCCCCCGGGGCGCTCGGGGAGCTGGAACGATGCCGGCGGGTCTTCTGCGTTTCTGGCACCTGGGGATGTGAAAATACTAGTGGGTTTTGTTTTTCCACTTTTTCTCACACACCCCTGCAGGCATCTTAAGTTGCAGTAGGAATGGTATAATCAGGCTGTGACCAACCCTGGGGTCCTCGAGGTCATTATCCAAAGCGACCAACCTCCAACCAGAAGCCAGGTCAGTCCCGGGCCTGGTTCGGTCCTGGGTGCGGAAGAGAAGCAGCCCTGGTAGTATTTTCGCCCCAACAATGAGCTGATCCAAGATGATGGTCACGAGAGGCACTGGCCACCACCCAGATGGAGGGAAGGAGGGAAGGCTCCCCACCCCCGTGCTGCAGCCTGTAAACTGATCTGTCTGAGGCCCTCTAGGGAAAGCGAGCTGTTCCCCTCCCCGTCTGGAAAAAGGCTACACGGTTGACTGCCTGTTATTTTATTGTTAGGACTATTTTAATATTCGCCGACTACCTTAGACAGGCCACTGGTGAAACTATGCTAAATAAAGGCCTGCTCAAGGGAGTCTGCATTCCAGAGCGCTGGGCAAAAGAGACCCATGAAGGACTTCAGACTTGAGCGGCAGGTGCAGCCAAGGCTCCGAAACGGTCAGCATCGGAGAATGGAAACAGGTGTGCATTTTAACCCAGCCTGCTCTAGATGCAGAGGCTCGCTCTGCAGACGACAGACTGAGAGCTCTCGGGGGGCGTTTCTGAAAACGCTGGTATTAATACCTTCTTCATAAGAGGTCTGGGAAGATTAAAGGATATTGTGCCTGGCTCGGTGCCTGTGGCTCAGCGGGCTAAGGCACCAGCCACGTACACCTGAGCTGGCGGGTTCGAATCCAGCCCGGGCCCGCCAAACGACAATGACGGCTGCAACCAGAAAATGGCTGGGCATTGTGGTGGGCGCCTGTAGTCCCAGCTACTTGGGAGGCAGAGGCAGGAGACAACTTGAGCCCAGGAATTGGAAGTTGCTGTGAGCTGTGATGCCACAGTACTCTATCCAGGGTGACAGCTTGAGGCTCTGTCTCAAAAAAAAGGATATTGTGCCTGTAAATTATTTAGAATGGTGTCTAAAGGGAAAGTATTATATACTATTTACTATTTATACTATTACCGTAATAGCTAAATGGTGAATATTAATAGGAGCAAGAATATCGTATGTAACCAATAGTAAAGAAAACTGGTTATTTTTTATTAAGTTTTTGTTTGTTTGTTTGTTTTTTAGTTTTTGGCCGGGGCTGGGTTTGAACCTGCCACCTCTGATACATAGGGCTGGCACCCTACTCCTTTGAGCCACAGGCGCCTCCCATTTTTTTTAAGTTTTTGTTATAGAAGGGGCAACTGGAGTTTTACCTACATGTGAATAGATAACCTCCATGAGTATAAATATTTCATAATCAACACTTTAAAAAAACACTTTCAAAAGCACATACATAGTGTACATATACCATAGCTTGTTAACCCATTCCTGGGTTGGTGGGCATTTAGGTTGTTTCCACATTTTGGCGATTGTAAATTGAGCTGCAACAAACAGTCTAGTTCAAGTGTCCTTATGATAAAAGGATTTTTTTTTCTATTCAGCCATTAAAAAAAATGGAGACTTTACATCCTTTGCATTAACCTGGATGGAGATGGAAGACATTATTCTTAGTAAAGCATCTCAAGAATGGAGAAGCAAGAATCCCATGTACTCAAGTTTGATATGAGGACAATTAGTGACAATTGTTGACAAGGTGGGGGTGAGGGAAGGGGAGAACAGAGAGAGAAAGAATGAGGGAGGGGTGGGGAAAGGAAGAGCAGAGAGAGGGAAGGAGCGAGGGGGGTGGGGTCTTGGTGTGTGCCTCACCTTTTGGGGGCAAAACTCGATTGTCAGAGGGACTTTACCCAACAAATGCAACCAGTGTAACATGGTTTCTTGTACCCTCAATGAATCCCCAATAATAAACAAACAAACAAACAAAAAAGCATATACGTCACTATTTTATCATCATCAGATAAATTTTTTATATTAAAATAAAATTTTTGAATGAATGGCCAAAAAGTTTTTTCATATGATTCTTAATGAAAGAGAGAGAATGAGAAGGAGGAGAAACAATAGAAGAAAAAGAGAGAGGAAGAGACAGAGAGAGAGAAGCACAAAAATGGATTAGAAACAGGCCATGAGCCTGGGAGGAATCAGCTACAATGATAATTATTTTAGCAATCGCTCATAAAGGATTTTTTCTGTTTAATAATCATTTGGTCATAGTATTTAGTATAAAGGGATAAAATCAAGTATTGGTATAGCATTTTCAAGAATACAGTAAAATAATGCACTTCTGTGACAGCATTGTTATTTCAAATTTTAATTCATTGTTATTCAAGTAGGTAAATTGTAAATTTGAAAGTGAAAGCTGGATGAAACACCATGTGGACAATATAAGCTCAATAACTGCTAAGCCTGGCTCCTACAGCAGCCCTCCGTAATCCAAGGTTTCTCTTTTTGAGGTTTCAGTTACCCATAGACAAATATAATTGAAAAAATAGCACTTGGAAAATTTCAGAAATAAGCAATTCACTAGCTGTCCATCTTTCACCATTTTGAGTAGCATGAAGAAATCTCAAGTCATCCCACTCTATCCTGCCTAGGGACGTGAATGACCACCTTGTCCACCATATCCACACTACACACTCCTCACCATCGGGTCATGTAACAGCCATCTTGTTGTTAGATCTGCCACATAGATTGACTATAGACTCTGATACCACCTGTGGTTTCAGGCATCCACAGGGAGTCTTGGAAGGGATCCCCAAGGATAAGGGGGCACTACTCTATACATTAACATTAGTTACCATGTGTGTGTCGGGTTCCTTTCATTTTATTTATTTTGCTTGACTTTTATTACAGATGCCTTTCATCCCATTGTTTTATTTATTTTTATGAAAAAATAATACATACCGTTTAAAGTTCTCAAAGAAAGTAATCACCTTTGGCATATATATACACATACGCTGCTTTTATGAGTCACGAGTGAATCTTTCCCTGTGCCCTAAATTCTAGAATGCTAGCCCTTTATTGATCTGGGACAGCAAACCAATTCCAAAAGCACATGCCCCTTATAGGAAAATTCCTGAATTTAAATGCTAGGTTTCTACCCAGGGACCTTTCACAATGTACTTTTCCAGCTAACAGTGCACCCGAGGGCTGTGTAATGTGAATGTAATTGGCATCTCCAAAGCTGCTTGTTATAAATATAGGCCTAGGAAGGGGTTCACCCTCAAGAGATTAAGATTCAGGAAATTGGGGGTAAAGGCCAGGAGTTCACATTTTATATTTCTTTTAAATAAAATTCTGATTCAGAGATAGACGACCATGCTTTGAGAAACTGGTTCTAAGCAAGAAAAGAAAAATTAGCATAAAATATCAGCATACTATTTTTCTAGAATAATACATGGCGAATTACAGACAAAGCTATAGAAAAAGAGGATGTCATAATTGAGTCTTTGGTACAAGCCAAGCCAAGCTCCTTTTTTTTTGAAACAGAGTTTCTCTACAGAAACCCTGAATAGAGTGCCGTGGCATTATAGCTCACAGCAACCTGAAATTCTTGGGCTCAATCAATCCTTTTGCCTCAGCCTTCAGAGTAGTGGGAACTACAAGTGCCTGCCACAAGGACTGACTAGTTTTTCAATATTTATTTATTTATTTACTTACATACACTCAAAAGCAATAGTTTTTCTATTTTTAGTAGACATGGAGTCTCACTCTTGCTCAGGCTGGTCTCCAATCCCAGAGTTCAGGCGATCTATCTGCCTCAGCCTCCCAGACTGCTAGGATTACAGGCGTGAGCCACCAAGCATGGCCAACAAGCTCTTCCCTAACGAATCCCTACAGCAGGTCTCAAATGTAAACATCAGAACTTAATGGAGAGGAGTAAAGAAAGAAAAAACACGGAGCACCCCACACCCCTGTGTGCAAACACACAAATGTGCACGTCCATATACGCACATATCTCTAGAAATTGAAGATGCTTCCACCGGAAAGATCTACACTGTAACTTATTTCACTTTCAAAATTTATTGCATGTTGTATGTAGTTGGGTGGGAGATTACTCAGATAAGTATAAAACTGTGCCTAAATTGACGTTTACTACTTTTAGAGAATGGCATCAGAGAGACACGCTTAAATGTTTATTTCTGTGGGTGAGGCTATAATGCGATAAGAGCTAGAAAAAAGGAGAGTGGTGCAGACGGACAGAGCTGCAAAGACTTCATGGGTGTGGCGTGAGTAGCCTTCGACAAAAGAGCTCAATGTGCAGGGAGCTGTGGAGGTGGAAGGCGGGGATGGAGGGTGCCGATTTGGAATTAATCACAAGTTTATATAGACAAATCTTTTTCACATTCTGCCACACTCTAGGCGCCAATACACCTAGCTTTATGTACAGCCTGCTGACTCCAGTCCTATGCTAGGTCCTGGGAACAGAGAAAACATAAAGAGGGAAGACCTCATCCCAGTCGTTGAGAAATTTACTCCGCAGCAGGTGGACCAGAGCCAGGCCCATGAGAGGAAGAAATGGACTCCATTCAGGTAACTGACAACAGCCTTCAGTTACAGTACCACTTCCAATCACAGTACATAGGCAGGTTAGTTAGAAAAATGCAGGACTCCCAGTTTGTTAGTAACACAAAGGAAAATTATCACTGTGGGGGGGGCTCAATAGGGCTTACACCCTATTTTCAAATACATTACCTCATCTAAGCTACATGGGGACAGGCGTCTTCATTTAGTTCACCCATGTATATCACATGCTTAAAATTCTGCGTGGCATATGGTAGGCCGAAAACAAATATATATACTGAATTGAATTGAATCCTCCAGCCTCCAGAGTTTTAAAAAGAGGGATTCTCTTTTTGAAACATTCAGGGTCCACCAGGATGAACACTGGGCTGGTGAAGTGCTCTGATCATCTTTGCAGCTCCAGAGCTGTTTCTTCTGCAAAATCCTGAAAACAACATTTTGGTGAATTCATTATGCACTGTGTTTCTGCCCAGCCAGTATTTGCCCTGCTCCTAGCTAAGGTTGTACGGCCACCTGGTGATCAGGTGAGTGATACCCTCAGCCGAGCACCCTGACTGTTGGCCTAAGAAAAAAATTCATTATAGAGCTAGAAATACTGCAGTTGTCCTTTTGGTCTGCAGGTGGAAGCAGCCTTGCATTTGGAGTTGAACAAAAACAGACAAACGTTGTGGGTGTTAATTCTGCAGTTATCTCTAGTGTCACAAAATGTCCCTTCTACATTCATTATAATAATGTAAGTTCTTAGAAGGAATAAACTGATCTATGCCATATCTTCCACATAATCTTCCCACTCCTTTTTAGATGCTCAATGCTTACTGGAGAAATCTACACAATAAAGTTAGTTGCTGTTGTCACAGACTATACTGGTTGTAACCAGTGGCAAAATAAATCACCAGTTAAAAGCTTGATCCTTACACTCAGGCAGACTTTACTTCAGACTAAGCCAGTTCATATACATCAGATCCTGAGCAAGCTACTTAATGTTTCTGAGGCTGCCTCCTTGTCAATAAAATGAGAATTGTGAATTCTGTCTCATGAAATGACTATCAAAATAAATAACTTTGTAAAGGTCTCAATACAGAGCACAAAACATAATAAATAATTTGTAGCTATTATGATTTTATGTTATAAGCTTATTCTTTTACATGTGTGCAATAGATGTGTATATAGCTGTTAAAATTTGTGTGCATATAGACATATGCGTACCTACATCTCTCTATAAAACAACTTTGTAAGCTGAACACGCTGGAAACAAAAGGAGTGATTTTAAAATTATTTTATTTTTATCTCCTGGGGTGATTTCAAATCCACTTAACTTGGGCCAATTCTTTCCCTGTCCCTTGTATAAAATATAGGAAGAGCTCCATGACAGTTCTGTCATTATCATGTGATATAAACTCTTGAGACACTTCAAAGCACAAAGATACAGCTTCATTCCAGCCATGTAATTATCCCTACACAGGCCAGTGCCTTTTGCCACCACTGTAGACATCAGAGCACTGGGTCCAACATCATCTTTGACCTTCCCATTCCTGAGGCTGGAGATGCAGTGGTCCACCATGTCTTTCCAGATCTAGGGAACAAATACAAAGCTTTAAGAGTGGTAAGTTGAAACCTTGTTCTGTATGTTTAAAAAGTAAAAAGTAAAGTACAAAACCCTCTGCGCCCTCTCCCTGTGACGTGGACAGGGAAGTGATACTCAGTACATATCAATAGTTCTCTGCAAAAATTATTCTCTAAACTTTAATTCCTTCCATGAAGTTAACCTTAACCTTTTCTTTCTTCTTTTTTTTAATTGAAGAGGGACGAGGAGGGAGAATAGCTTGTCCACTATTGGTGTTAAAATCATTTCTCAAACACCTCTTTGACACCTCCTGCCTGAGGGTCTCTCATTTTATTTTAAAATACGATATTGATTTGGGCATTGGTTGAAATTTGGGCTATAATAGTTCCTATTGAAAAACCTGTTACATAGGTCATGTGATGTTTGACTGAAAGTCTAGTGTTCACCCTGGGCAGACCACACCTGGACTTGACGTGTTTACACCCAGGTACCAATGAGCTGAAGCCTATTTGGAGGAGACGGTTCCAGTAGTGCGATAATGAGGAGCATGGCCACCATCTCTTCTGAGGCAAGAGTGAAAGAAGTTAGAATCAAAGCAAAGCATATTTTAAATACAAAAAAGGAGGCAGCACAAACATGACAGTGGTTTAAATAATAGGATGATGGTCCAAAGGAATTAAGAACTTTCTAGAAGGTTTCAGAGAACATAACCACAAAATATTATAAAGGCAGAGAGAATTAGAATTATCTCAGTTAAGGAAGAACTCTTCAGCAATTACAACAGACTGAAAGGGGAATTTTCTGGCTTGGTTGGGTTTTCTGACAGTGAAGGTTCAAATGAAGGCAGACTCACCATCGGTGGACTTGTTATCTAGAGGGGTCATGAATCAGTTCATGATGGAAATAATTGACCACTCCAATTTAGAGAGTGCTTAAGCAAGCATAAAGCATTGGGAAATTTATGTTCTCAATTTATTTCTCACCTTACGTAGAATTTGAGTTTTATTTAAGCCAAATGTCAGAGACTAGTCAGTGAAACATTCATGAAAAATGACACCTCGGATTCATCAGCTAGCCTATGCCATTACTCACTCTGTAACTTATTTCACCTGGAAAAACAGGACGTTCATCACAATGAAGCCATCAAGTGTACTTTGGGTGAACCAGGATGGAATAAACCTGGTGTTGAAGGATAGCATCTCACTCCCTTTGAGTTAGCAGTAACTCATGAAATCATTCTAGAATGAAACTTCTCTCAAACATCCTACCCTTCCATGTATAGCCTATGTTCATTATTAAATTGGAGGTAACCAGGCTTAATCTCACCAAATGAAATTTTTTGCATTTGACTCAAGCACCTTCAATTGACTATTATTATTTTTTTCTCACCATTTTGTGTACTCTTCTTCTTGTTTTCACTCCAAAGTTTTAGGCATTCTCTTACAGAATCGGTAATAGCTCTTCTTTTCAAATCATAAAGGCTGTGGGAATAGTGACTGTTCAATGTATACTTAATCTATGTTAGGCAAGAAAACATTGAAATCATCAGGAAATTGTAGGAGACTCTCCTATAAACTATGAGGTTGTGTCCATATCTCTGAACTCCTGTCCTCCTGTCCAGTCAGCGTTACTGATGTGTTCTCTCAGCTCACCTGCTCCCTCCTAAACACTCTGGAATGACAAGTACACAAAGAGAATCCCTATGTAAGAAAACAATCCTATTATCATAAGGACACTTGTACTCAACTGTTTATCGCAGCTCAATTTACAATTGTCAAAATGTAGAAACAGCCTAAATGCCCCCCAACCCAGGAATGGATTAACAAGCTGTGGTATATAGATACCATGGAACGCTATTCAGGCATTAAAAAAAAATGGAGACTTTACAGCCTTTGTATTAACCTGGATGGACGTGGAATGCATCATTCTTAGTAAAGCATCACAAGAATGGAGAAGCATGAATCTTACATATTCAATTTTGATATGAGGACAATTAGTGACAATTAATGACACAGAGGGTGGGGTAAGGTGAGAGCAAAGAGAGAGAGAGAGGAGAGGGGAGTGGAGGAAAGGAAGAGCAGAGAGAGGGAAGGAGCGAGGGGGTGGAGTCTTGGTGTGTGACCAAGGCACAATTGTAAGAGGGACTTTACCTTATAAACACAATCAGTATAACCTGGTTTCTTGTACCGTCAATGAATCCCCAACAATAAAAAAAAAAAAAAGTAGAAAACCAACTTTCAGTTTTACTCAGTATGGTGATACTAAATGACATTAAGGATACAAATATGTTATTAAGGGCCTAGAGGCAGGAGGACAGAAAGTGTAGGACTGAGGGCTGGTATATGTGCAGAGTGTAGCATATGTTTAGGAAGTACAGGAAAATGAAGCTGGAGTGATGACAGCCTTATGGAAGAGCTTCAGGTCCAGGTGAAGGACCATTGATTAAGTTGAACTCATCTTTAAAAGCCACTGGAAGTTTCAGATAAGAATGCAACAGTGTTCGAAGAACAGACAGATCAAGTATCATCCTTTATTTCTGTTTCTATAAGTGTATTAAAGTGACTCCTATCTGACTTAATCCCTAACCTTTAAATTGGGATGACCTCCCACCACCCAGGTGTGGGGGTGCTAATAAAAACAAGTGCAAGTCAATTATGTTATGATTTAGGAAAGTATCTTAGGTTCTCTCTCTTTACTCTTTCCCTTGCTCTTTGCCCACAAATATCTTGTCCATTTTTGACTTACATATTTACTCATACTGCTTTGTCCTCAGAAACAGCCCCCATTAAAACTCCAAATATGATTATTCCAAACCTATATAGCCTTCATGGTATCTTTTTATGGAAAGGTTTTTATTAATAATACTAGAACCTAATCTTTCCTGGTATTCACTTTCTATACCTTATGGTGATTAATATATGTGTCGACTAGACCTGTCTGCAGAGTTCCCAGATATTTGGTGAAACATTATTCATATTTTTTCATGAAATTAATATTTGAATGGATAGATAAAATAGATTGCCCTCACCCAACACGGATGGGCTCCATCCAATCAGCTAAAGGTTGGAATAGAACAAAAAAGGCTGACACTTTCTTAAGTAAGAAAAAATTCATCTTTTGTGAAGGTTTTGAACTAGGACATTGATGTTTTCCCTGCCCATGAACTTGAACTGAAACATCAGTTCTGTCTGAGTCTCCAGCCTACTGGACTTGAGACAAGGGCTGCATTATTGGCTTTCCTAGTTCTCAGGCCTTTAAACTGGAACTAAACAATGGGCTCCCTGGGGCTTTAGCTCACCAGCTCATCCTGTAAATCTTCATAGTCAACTAAGCTAAGCCTTATAATAAATCTAGGGCTCTTTCTCGCTCTCATCTATTTCTCTCTCTCATTATTATGCACCTTCTTTCTTAATGCCTGATTACTTCTCTCTCTGAACATGTATTGATGCTGATTCGTTTGCCTGGAAAACTTTTTAATTTTTTGCCACTTATTATAATCCTAACCATATCTTGAGAATGAATATAATGTCACAAAACTTGAATTGATAGCTTCAGCTCACTCTCCTCTCTGTGGCAGTTATAATCAATACCTGCATAGTTTAGCATGTCACAATTTCAGGTCTTCTATGTGTTTGATGTCTGCAGATAGTATTTATTAGTTTATAACAAGGAAGGAAGGAAGGGAAAAATTTCACCAAGTATAGAATATGGGTTAGTCACTTAGCAACCATAGATCAATAAATCACCACTCAAGTGATTTGAGTGGGAAATGGGAAAACAGACATGTAGATATATAGGTAAGTAGAAAAATAGCTGATAGATCTATAGCTATAGTATAAAATATGTTTCTGTGAACTATAATGAGGAAATGATTAGTAAATGATTAATATTTCTGGGAAATAATTACAGAAGTCTTCGTGGAAGGAAGATGGTTGATCTAGTTCTTAAGAAGAATTTACTAAAGATGAAAAAAAGGAAAAGAACATTTCTAATGGGAAACCTCTTGTGCAAAGACAAAAAGATGTGAGTATGCATCCCTGTACTGAGGGATGAGTTTGTGACAAGCATCTTATACACATTTTCAGAGCAGGGAACCTTCATTTTACCTATGCTTACAAATGCCCCCAAATACCAAGTACAGGGAAGTACATCATTGTAGAAACCCACATGCTGAGGCTGATTGTTTGTTTAAGAATTCAAACCAAATGGAAAGAACAATTATGTGATTAGCTTTATTGAATGCTGGGGTTTAATACATATACATTCGAGTGAATAAATAAATGAAAAAATGAATTCTATGTGCCACATGCTTTGCTAAACACCAGAAATTAATCAGCGAACAAGCAATTCTAGGGGGGGAGAGTGTCCAGTAATACTTAGGCTCATCAAAAATATTTGTTGTCTCTACATCAAATAAAGACATGAGTTTACAGTGAGCATTCTAAAGAGATCCTTCTAAGGTGACTCTCTACTAGTGCAGTTCATTTGAAATGCTTTTTACAACAAGGGCAGAGCACTTTAATAGAAAATACTGGACTGGATTTATAGATACTTGGCTTCAGTTCAAAGAAAAATTCCAATTTATTTTTAGCTTGGATTATATGGTAATGAGGGAGGTGGAACTTTGACATTGACACCTAAACTTTATGACTGAGAATCAAAACAAGGCAAAACAGAATCAAATAAATTCCTTTGTCTGAGAATCAAAACAAGGCAAAACAGAATCAAATATATTCCTTTGTCTGAGAATCAAAACAAGGCAAAACAGAATCAAGTAAATTCAAATGAGTACTAGTCTATCTTCCAGGTTTTTGAAAAATTAGTGTAAAAACTTTTTATGACTATTTGTCATTTTAGTCATTTAATTGGCATATATAAATGTTTTCATTTTAGTTATTTCATTTTGTACTAAAAGTCATAATTGAAAAGGCATCAATATCACCATTTCACAGATGAATGAGATGAAGACCATTTGTTAACTTACTTATCCAAACTGACAGAGCTAGAAAGTGACAGAATCAGAGTTTGAGTCCAAGATAAGCAATGCGGAACACAGGCAAGTGTCCAGCAGAAAGTACAGAAGCCAGTGGGGATGAGTCAGGGAGATGGAAGTCCTCTGCAGGAGAGCCAGACCTGCTCAGAACTGGCGCTTGTTCCAGGATTGGCTTCTACTCCACCTCTTTCATGTCCCAAACTCTAACTCATTAAGATCCTAAAGGAGTAGGTAGATGTAAGCTCCTCACCCACGCTTGCCTGGGTTGAACAGGTAAATCAGGGCCTAGCACTCATGACAAGGGGGTTATCACCCTAGTTCCATGGAAGCTCTCTGCTGAAACTATGAAGTAAGTCACTTCATCCCTTCCCATTTATCTGTGCTGTGGTTTCGACCAATATGCCCTCAGAGAAGCATCATTATACTTGAAACATGCAAAGTTCTATTATACTTCATATTCTGTTTTATGCATATTGAAAATGTTGGTTAAGTTCTATCCTCCTTTAGAAAGAACTTCTCCCATTCTCACCCCTTCTCTTTCTTGTCTCCTGATTCTACCTACTGAGATCATCGTCCATCTTTGAGGATCTTCTCAATTATACCATCTTCTTCTGAGTGCACTGTGAGCCCCAATTTATATGTAGTGTCTCCTTTGAATTAATTTGAACTGTTTGTTGTAGTAATAATTACATAGAGGTAAAAATGCACTTAGTAAGTAGGGAAACAATTGACTGGGGTGGTAATTTAACACATCCACATTTTCATAAGTAGTAAATGATGGAGTTGGATTTAAACCCAGACCTGACAGACTCCAGAGAACGTGGTCATAGAGATCACAGCATAGTACAGACTTCTATCCTGCATCATCCCTGTAGCTTTTCCTACTAGATCACTGGAAACTTGTGGTTAATACTGAAAGGGATAGTGGTGTTAATCTCATTCAGTCCCCTCATTTTACAGATGAATAAACTGAGGTGCCGAGAACATCTTTTACCCAGGGTAACACAGCTGCTAATGAAGCAGGTGAGACCCAAACCTTCTCGACTTTATACTTTCTGCAGCACCTGTTAAATTCACAAAAGCAGAGAGGACAGCTGCTTGCCCTCTTATTATCCACAGCATCGCACACGCATGTCTCGCTCAGAGCAGGTGCTTAAAGAATTAAATTTCATTGGAATTTCTTCATGATCAAAAATTGCTAATTAGAAAACAGAGATGTCAGGGCTCATCATGGTCATTAATAACATGCATAAAATACAAACTATTAACTGTTACTTAGTTGCATAAGCATCTCAGAACACTTTAAACAGAAGATGTCAAAACATTGTTTTGTTATTTTTACCAGGAACTAAGTAAGCTTTACTAAAAACTAGACTGATCTCCAGAGATGAAACTAATTAAAGCCCCAAATGCAGCCTATGGCTACAAACTCTTATGGTAGAAGGATAACCAGCAGACCCCTCCATTTTAGTGAAATATTCCAACCATAGAATTTAAACATCAGCGAAGTAAGTTCTTTGAGGATCAAATGCCTTAGCAGCTTTTCCTTTGTGTCTCCCTGACTACCTTCTTACCATTTTATAGATCTGTACCACTCTCAGGATCAAATAAAAAAGTAGTAAGTGTGGTATGCAGGATCCTTCCCAACCTGGCCTTTCTCTGCTTCACTCATGATTCCCTAATAGGTGCCCTGTTTTCTTGCCATGATGAAGTGTGTGTTAGGCAGTCAGCTGCACGCAAGCAGAGAGAATGGCAGGCTCGGTTGTGATATCCTGGATTGGTTTGGGTTGGATTAATCTGGGCTATTGTGGGAATGAGTCTGATGAAGACCTTGCAGGTGAGTTGTGCAGAGAACACTGTTAATATGATTCAATAAAAAATAAATAAAATAGCAACAAATAAAGAATTCTAAAATCTTCGAAAATTAAAAAAAAAAAAAAAGACCCTGGCGATTTCTGAGCAGTAGCTCTTATTTCTCAATCTTGTGTATAAAACCCCAAAGCATGCTCTCCACAGAACCTGTATTCACTAGGACTGGGCCAGGCTGTCTGTGCAAGTCCTTAAGAAACTTTCTTTTTCTTACTAAAACTTTACTTGCTCTTTTTGATTATTTTTGTGGCTACTTGGAGACATCACCACTCTCTGATAACAGTTTCATTTAACCAATAACATTGCCTCTGGCATCTAGAAAGGGCTGTCTCTTTGCATAGAAAACCCCTGTCCTCACACTCCCCTCAACCCCTTAGCTTTTTACTCCTCTACCTCCTTCTAGACCCCAGATGTCATCATCTCCTAGCTAATTGATTCTGAAGCTTGCCTGAGCACCAGAATCACCTGGGAGTTGTTACTAAAACATAAATGATCACAGGGATGATGATTTCTAGGCATTACAATCTCTTAACACTGGAAAATCAGGAGATTCTGAGAAATCTATGCTGAGATCAATTCCTCCAAGCCTACCCCTTCCTATGACATCAGTTATCAGATGCTAATCTCTGTGTCACTTCTCCTGCCTTCATTTGGATGAATACATGAAAAAACAAGTTTGGAAGACCATCAGCTTCTTTCCTCAAATTCTTTCCTCTGCCTACAATATGAGAGCTACTTTTTTCCAATAAATTTTTCAGACCCACTTGACTAAGTTAATCTATCCTTGACAGATATTCCAAGGACTAATGCTTTGATTCATTTTTTTCTTATGACATTTTACAGTCCTTCTTATATTTATGTTTGTGAATTTCTTCTCCTGAGTTCTGAGCTCCTGGATTCGGAGATTCAGTTTCCTTTTTTTAAAAATTTTAGGATTTCTTCAGGAATCATAAACATATCTCATGCCTTTTGATGAAATAAATACAAATTTTGTATTTCCTTAACTTTATGACTTTTTTTTATTGAGACAGATTCTCACTTTGTTACCCTGGGTAGAATGCTGTGGCTTCATAGCTCACAGCAACGTCAGACTCTTGGGCTCAAGCGATCCCCTTGCGTCAGCCTTCTGAGTAGCTGGGACTATAGGCACCCACCACAATGCCTGGCTTTTTTTAGAGATGGGGTCTTGCTCTTGTTCAGGCTGATCTCAAACTCCTAAACTCAAGCAATCCATCCACTTAGACCTCCCAGAGTGCTGGGATTACAGGTATGAGCCACTGCACCTGGCTGATATTTCACATCATTGAGAATCTCAGAATGAAATCCTTATGACCCTTTAACATTTCATAGAAATACGTTTCTCTAACACAGTGCCAGGGGAATCCTTACACGTCAAATTGGGCACAAGATTCTCAATAATACATCAATCTGCAATTGACAGTTTCAGTGCAATTTATTCTCGGGTCAGTGATATGGATTCCTTTGCAAATTGTCAACCATCCAATCCTATTGTTCCTTCAATTTTAAGCTATGCCTAGTAGAACATTCCAGTAAAACAAATGAACAAACAAACAAAAACAGTACAAGAGAATGATTGTGCTGTTTGGCAAAATTGAAGTGGTTACTGAAAATATTGTGCAAGAAGTGATCTAAAACCAAGATACTGAGATAAAAGAGACATAAATTTGGAAACAGGTGGCTAATCTGGGATTTTTTAAGAATGAAAGTTCTTAATCAAGGCGAGGATTAAGAAAGGTACACAAATCAGAGAAGGAAGGTGACTAGAGGAAAGTAATGATTTAGTTGTAGAAGCCAAATCTTCTAAACTGGAAAAACCTATGAGGTACTCATTTTGCATTAACTCACAAATACCTTGCTGGAGAGTGTGAGGACTCCTGAAGTGTATACATTTGAATCAACTATAAATGCTAAATTAGTAGGTAAATGAAGAACCAGTAGAGTCATGAATGGATATCTGGATTACTCATGCCCATAATTGTAAGTAGTATCATCCCAACCTGTCCCATAGAGAGATACAGCTAACTAAGACCCTGGAGGCTTCCAAGAAGCAGCTCTTATTGGAGAGGCATAGTGGCTCCAAGTAGTTGCCAAATAACTGAAAAGAGCAAGAAAAGTTCTAGTGAGAAAAAGAAAGTTTATTGCTGACTTGCACAGCAAGCCAGATCTTGTCCCAGTGACCACAGGCTCTATGGAGAATTTAGTTGGGGGTTTTATGCATAACTTTGAGAAGAAGCATCAGCTGCTTCTTGGAAGTCTCCAGGGTCTTAACTAACTGTGTTCTCAAAACAACCCAAGAGGTCAACCCAACAACTGCAAGGGCTTGGAAACAATGTACCTACAAGGTCTTCATCAGCCTTATTTCCCCAACAGTCCAGGTCAGCCTGATGCAAACCAATCCAAAACAGCCTAACCATATCCGTCCTCTACCTGCTCACACAAGCTAATTACCTAACACTGCTATAATCTGTGCAGGAACAGTTAACTGTCTCAACTGGAACGAGGATCAACCATAAAACAGACTGACTCCTTCCTTCCTGGTGCATGTACGAGGAACTTCCTGCTCATCCTGTCATGTGGTGCTTTCTCAGCTGACTTTCTGTAATGACTAATCCTTCTCTAGATCTATAACGAGGCTACACTCATAACTCTGCCATTCCTAAAAGCCCAGGGGCTGAAGCAAAATTAAATGCCAAGTTTGCAAAACAATATGAAACAGCCTAAATCCCCTTGGTCAGTTAACATTTGCAAAAATGCTGCCAGCGAGTTATTAAATAAACATTATTTCTTTGACCTTCAGGAGTTATGTATGAAAGAAAGAGGTACGGTTGCTTATCATTTATCCTAAAGTGCATCTCACTCACTGGAGTTTAAACACCCCTTCCGAATAAATAAAAATGGCAAAGTGAAGTACAGGAAAGACAGAAACAAAAGATCACACATCACAATAATATCTAATACCTTTGGAACTTTTGTAAGCATATGCCCCTTTTTCATAAAGAAATATAGAAGGGATTAAAATTAAAAAGACCTATAAAACTAAAGCTATTTAAACTTATTTGTTTGTTTTCCTTCTTTGCTTGTTTTGAAGATATCAAATCCAACGATAGACCTAATTCCTCTCTGCTTATATTCTCATTAAAAATCCTTAAAACTCGACCAAATAAAGCATTAAAACGAGAACACATAGAATATTTTTAAATCTTCCTGTAGGTTTAGTAGCTTTCAGTCTTCTTTTTTACCGTCTTTCTTTTCTGTTCATTTTAGCAAAAAATGTGTGCGGAAGAAATAAGACCAGTCAGTGGCACGCCTGGGTCTAGCTAGGTAAGTCCGTGTCTGAGCATAGGAAAGAACTCAGACTCTCACATGGTGATGTCCACGTGGCGCACGTATTAAGTCCAACTGTAAAAGGATAGTTTTCTAAAGAGAAAGCAAGCCTTTCTACAGCAAGTCCAGGCCTGTGGAATGACGGAGACTGGAGTGTTTCAGGGAATTATAAAGGGCAGGAGAGAAAAGTAAACACGTAACTTGCTGCTCCCTTTGATGGTATCTTTCATAGGCTGTGAACTTTCTCTGGTCTAATGCAATTAACGAAACTTATTGATAACTAACAGTCAAGCCCCATACAGTGAAAACCACACACACTTGCTCGCACACACTCAGGGGTTTTTCAATAATGAAAGGAAGCCAGGAAAATGTAATGTTGCCTCTGTAGACTGATGGTCCCCAGATCTGACTGATTCTTAGAATCTGAACATTTAACTGTTTTTGGTCTCTCCAGAACCTTTCTGTGCCTGAGTTTTAAGATTATGTAAGATAAAACCTAACGGGCTCAAATCCTGTTGCCTGAAATCCACTGGGACTTTCATCACCCAGAAGGAACAACAAGCATCTGGGACTAAAGTTCAGCCACTGGAAAGTTTCTTTTCTCCAAAAGGGGAAGAAAAGGAGGAGCCAGAAGTTTCCTAATAAGTGAGATGCATTTTCTAATTGCAGGGAAATGTTAGTGATATTGCAGGTCTCTTGCCCAACTACCAAAGCAATAGTGTTCTATCCTATGTTTTCAAAAGTAAGGGTACATTCTAGACCATTTAAAATATATATTATTGTCATATATGTTCCCTACATCATTGACTGGTTCTGAAGAATCGATTCATACAGAAAAAAAAAGGCTGCCTGAGCACGTGCTAGATATTGGGTAATAAGCATCTGCTTTCTAGGAGCTCACGGTCTATTTTTAGCCCAATAGCATTACTTAAGGCAATATCGACTAGGTCAATGAAATGTATTACAACTGTATTCGAGACATACCCAGTACTCACATCTAAGAAGTTTAGAAAAAGATAGTCTTTTTTTAGAGTTTTATGCTGAAGACAAAATTAAGTCAAAATTTAACCTTGTCCAGCAGATTAGGAATCAATGTATTTGCTTTTTCATCTGAGTCTTTTGGAAATTATAGTACATTCTCGGCCTGAGTGATTAATGAAATTATTCATAAAATGCTCCTATCGTCATTGGTGTGAAGTAAAAATTTGCTAGCTAATTGATTCTATGGTTCCCAAAAGATGGGAGTAGCTTTTGGATGAGAAACAGTATGCAGATTGGGTTAGTCAATGGACAGAGGCTCCAGGAGGCCAAAGCTTCATCCCCAACTCAGACAGATAAATATTCACTATCATAAGAAAATGTCACGGCTTTGAGCCTCACTTCCAAAACATCAGGGAGAAGGGAACAGAGTTCTCAGCTCACCAAACTCTTATTTTAAACTGGATTTTCTAAACACTACATATGTCAAGTAAAGGACACTTTCTGAGACAGAAAGAGCTAAGTGGTTATGTCAGGCACTGGAGGGCAGAACTGCTCTTTAAAGGGCTGTTCTTTGAAGAGCAGGTCAGACATCAGCATGTACAGTAAGTATTGAGACATAGGAAGAAATGCCAGGAAGAAGAGAAAAGTGAGGAATTAAAGTGAGAGCCAGATAGTCCAGAAACAGAAGCTGGGCTAGAAAGAGCTACAAAGGCCGGCCTGGAGAAGGAGATCACATACAAATACGAGACTCCTGCATTGGGAGACCTTGACACCTCAAACAGGACTGTGACAAATGTGTGTTTCTCCTTAAGGACAAGATGAAAAGGAAATCTAAATGGGATATAATTGCTAGGTACCAAGAGCCATAGCATGCACCTCCACAATTCTAGCTCATTCCCAAAGTTCGGGACATTAAGGAGCTGGCTGGATGTCCCTTCTGATAAGGCAGGCATGGTTGTGGTGCTTGCCTCCTTTTGCAAAGCTTTTCAACCCTTGGGTTGAAAAAAACGTTCCCCAAATGTTGTCCAAATGGAAGATTGATTGCTATCCAGGTTTCAAGTAAGGCAAATCCTGCTGGGATACGAGCTTGCTTGGACTTGAGGAAGTCTGGAAGAAAGAGCCTGGAACTTAGAAATGAGACACATTTCACACCAGAGTGGGTACTGAGATCCAGAATAAGACTTCTGAGATGAAAGGGCAAACAACTCAGGAAGCAGAGCACAGAAATAAAAGATAATGATGGCTATGGCTACGCATCGACACAGCCTGGGACAGAGGCACATGGGCGCCAGTGTTGGGGAGTCCACTGTCAACACACAGAACCAAAGACAATGGTAGAAACTTTTGAGGGACGGGGCACCTGACTGGGAGCTAGGGTTCAGGAGTGGGCAAAACCCTAGAGGCTAGTTGAATTGGACAGAATATTCGTTGATTAACAGCATTGACAAATATTTATTGAGCACCTACTGAATTCAAAGCTTTTCTCTAGGTTGAGATTATCAGTGAACAAAATAGATGAAAATCCCTACCTACATGGAACTTACTTTCTACTGGTAGAAGGAAACAAGCAAATAAATTCAGGTACAAGGAACAAATCAGGAACCTAATCTCAAACGAAGATATTTGCGGGGAAATTGAGAACATCAAGAGTCTGACTTGATTCTCTCTGCCTGGACTATAGCCTATGACTTACTGCATCCTTCTTAACGGGGACACATTTGTTCCCAAAGCCTGGAGTGGAAGTGAACCTGCAAAATACAGAGTTTGGAAGGGTCAGGCAGCAGGAAAGATGACTGGCCAGGAGTGTCTAACCTGTGGCCTATGGGCCACATGCTGCTTTTGTGTTTTTGTTTGTTTTGCTTATCTGTGGTGACAGATATCACAAAAAAATGTGCATGGACCTTTTTTGGTTTGCTTATCAGCTTTCAGATGAGCAATACACAGCTTGCATGGCCACATCTAGAATCATTAGATTTTTACCCAGCTGGAATTAATGACGTTTATTTGTGACGTTAATCAAGCTGTATGACACTAAAATCATTCCCTGCATTTTTTTGGAAAAATATTATGTTTAACCCATTTAAATTAACTGGTATTTTCAAAAGTAAATAGCTAAAGATACGGCATGAATTGAGAAAATATTTATTTCTCTCGTATTCTAGAGTTAGGAGGAACTTTCTTTTTTTTAATTCCAAATTAATATAAGGGTACAAATTTTTAAGTTGCTCTATTTTCAGTTCTAAGGTAAAGTTCAAGTTGCAGTTGAGTCCTTCATCCGGAAGACACGCTGAACACCCTCAACTGGACATTAGGTGAGACGCCACCAGTTTGCCCTCCCTCCTCTGGCCAGTCAGCCTCCCTCCACCCACTTGCTAGACTGTATTTGGGTTTTATCATTCCTATGGGCGTGTAGTTGCTTATATATATTTGTTTCATATTAGTATTGAGTACCTTGGATATATTTTTCCTTTCTTGAGGTACTTTACTAAGAAGAACAGGAGGAATTTTTACTGTTAAATGAATAGTTGAATAAGCAAGGATAACACCTAACTGGTTTTCTATGTGTTTTTTCACACAAAAGCGTATCTCTCAATTCAGTCTTAAAGACTCTTAAAGTAGCAGAGTTAGAATACCTCCAAGAGATTTCTTTAAAGAAAAGAGACCCTCCCAAGGTCACATAAATGCTTACTATTCTAGCATTAGGACTCAGGTTTCCTAAAAGTTCATTTAATGCTCTGTGCACCTACCACGTCATCATACCCCTCATGCAGAAGACTATCCGCTATTTAGGACAAAAACAAATGTTCTCTGATGCCTCAGCCTTTCTCAGAATACAAAGTTTGCCTGCAACTCTGTGCTGACCTGACTCAGCTCATGGAAACTTCACAGGTTTCATCTACCCACACCTTTTATGTGAGCAAGGGAAAATAATATTGAGTTCTTTCCTCCAACAAACAAGTCTAAACAGAGCTAACGCTGGTTTAGTCATTTTCTAGCCATTCTTTCATAAGATTTAGTTTATGATGATGAATCTGAGTCACTGTTTTTCCTAAAGGCAGACACAAAGCAATATATGAGGGAATGATTATGAGAACACAGAACTCAATAAACAAGTTCGCATGTACTTGTTGACATGACAAGATGTTCATGATACACTTTTAAATGATAAAAACTGCTAATAAGAGATCATTTTCTTTCTAAAGCATAAAGCTTTAGAAAAATTAAGAGGCAAAACAATTCTTAGAGATGAGATCTTGCTCTGTCACTGACACTTGAGTGCAGTCGTGCAATCATGGCCCTCTCCAGCCTCAAAATCCTAGGCTCAAGCAATCTTTCTGCCTCAGCCTCCTGAGGAGCTGCAATTACAGGTCAGCATGTTATGACTATTTTTTCATTTTTAATTTTTTAGAGATGAGGCTCTTGCTAAGTTATGTTACTCAGGCTAGCCTTGAACACCTGGCCTCAAGCAATCCTCCTGCCTTAGCCTTCCAGGTAGCTGAGAATATAGATGAGCCAAAGCTAGAAACATTTACACCAAAATTTAAACTATCAGATTCCCGTGATGGACTTATTTTAGGTTATTTTAATTGATGGAGTGATTTTCTCATCTAGATTTTCTAATTCTTCTACAATGAATATTCATTACAATCTAGTAAAAATGACAGAATAATTAAATGATGCTAAATTCTCAATGTATGTTCTCTCATAAGCATTTATTACAGAACTCATTAAATTAAAGAGAACTTTTGTGCATCCTACACACATTTACTGAGCAACTACTGCAAGACAGACCTGTACACAATTTCATCTGAACTTCATAATAGCTTTGTGAGTCAGTTAAAAGATATGCTGGAGCTGAGAACCTATAGGTAATCATTTCTGAGAAAAGAAAAGGTAGAGTCAGGTACAATGGGTCAGTAAATGTGACCCAGATTTAGGACAAGCCCCTTGGATACAGCTACTGTCTGAGAAGGAGCTCTAAATTAGAGACCTGTCGATAGCACCAGGATTTACTTGTCAATAGAGGTAATCCAAATGAAGAGAATAACAATGTTATGTTGAAAAAAAGATCCATCTTTCAAAAAGCATGGCTTAACAGAGTCTAATCCAGAGCAAAGGAAATGAGGCTAATTGGATTAAGATCTGTGATCACCTATTTGAAATCAGAGACTCGGATGTTTTATAGGACTGCTCTTTGTGCTTTAATAATACAGAACAAATGAAGATGCTTCTTAAGGTTTAAAAGCATGTTCTCTGTCTATGGATACACTGGGATTTTTTTGGTAGCAGGTGACAAAAAACCCACATCAATCTAGATCAACACTGGAAGGGTTTGGCTGATTCACCTAAGGGAAAAGATATAGAGGAAAGATGGAATTTTAAGTATTTTTCATCAGGGTTCTGGGGATTTCTCCAGAATTCTTGACACTCTTTAGAATGACGGCTTTGTCCTCTGGCTATTTTCCTTGCTCTGACAGAATGGCTCCAGCATTCACATACACATAGGAGACTGGATAATATCCATGAGTTAGAATCCCTCCCTAATAGTCCTGAAAGTCACTCTGACTGGACAAAGTTAGTTCCCATGTCTACTTCTATTCCAATCACTGTGGCAAGAGGGATGCAATGTGATGATTGATTTAGCTTTGTATGAAGGATGCAATGCAATGATTGGTTTAGCTTTATATGAAGAATGCTATGCGATGATTGGCTTAGCTTTGTATGAGGGATGCAATGCGATGATTGGCTTACCATTGTAGTAGGATCTATTGCTGTGTAGCAAACTACCCGCCAACACTTAGCAGCCTAAATAACAAACTTCTGTATCTTGGGTCAGGAACACAGGAGCTCCTTAGTTGTGGGGCTTGGTATCAGCATCTCTCATGAGGTTGCAGTTAAGCTATTAGTTAGAGACACAGTTTCATCTGAAGACTCCACCAGAGAAAGACTTGCTTTCTCTCTACTGATGTTGACAGTCCCTAGTTTCAGACTAGTTTTTGGTTAATCACCAGACACCTGTTAGGGGTGTCTCTCCATAGACTGCCTGAATATTCTTATGACCTGAAGCTGGTTTTCCACAAAGTATTCAGAGAGACAGAGTATGCTCTCAAGATGAAAGCCACAATCTTTTTATAACTTAATCTCAGAAGTAACATACCATCAATTCGGCTAAATTTCATTGATCACACAGATAAATCCCACTAAAATATGGGAAGAAACTGCACAAGTTATGAATACCAAGAGGACAGAGATAGCTGAGTACAATTTTGGAGGCTGGCTACCAATTCAGGAGTAGTTATCAGCTTCCGCAACACCATAGGAAACCCAACATAAATTAGATTACAGAGACTTCTAAAAAAGAAATAGAGATTCTAGGAATCTAACCAATAAATATCTACTTCAGCCACAAATTTCTATTTCACATTAATTAATATAATTGTTTCTGGCTCTACTTAGGGCCACTACCATTTTTGAAGAATGAAATGGAGTCATAACTGCATAGAATATATTACCCTAATTCTAATAAATTATAAGGAGTTCTACAATAAAGTGACTGAGTTTTGTGGCCAGGAGGTTAAGGCAATAAAATAGAGAAGGTTTCTTTTTGGATAATAAGGCCATTTTAAAACAAATGATTTTTGTGGCCCCTTTTTTCTATGGAATACAGTTTGGCATGTAACAAATTGTACATATAGACAAAATCTTTACCTTCATCACTCTTTAATCCTAATATATTATATGTTCCTTTCTTGTTGAACTTGTACGTATTGGATGTCCCTGCTGGAGAAATTCAGACTGAAGGAGGAGAAATGAATCATTAGTTCACAGGCCAAATTTCTCTCTTGGATGCATTTCACCTGGTGTGTTAGTAAATTCCTGAGGGAAGCTAATTTATGCCTATAACTTGAAGTTGTCAGCACCAATTCTTTAAAAGGTAACAGGATAGAAAGATGGTTTCATGGAAGTAATAATGATGTCTAATTATTTTCCTTTCTAACATATCTTAAGTTTCACTATGGACTTTCATATCTATAGTCTGCCTCTTTGTAATTATTGGAGCAGATAGCATTATCTATTATAAAATAATAAAAGCAAAGATCCTTTTCTTTCAGAATGACAAATAAATCTCCCTGTTCAGAAGGAAGCAAAATATGAAAGATAGTTATAACTGAAGATAAGATGGACTTCAACTTAATCAATGACTTCAAATTTTGTGTTGAAATTACAATTTTGAATATTTGTATTTATCTTAATCCTTGAACACTCCCACATCTTGCCTTGGAGCAATTTTAGGCTTTGTTAATCCTCAGCTGGGCCAGGGAGGAGATAAAGAAGAAAATTATTAAATTTCTCAAACAAAATGATAATTAAGCCAAAAGTTATTAAAACATGCCAGATACTGCAAAAATAGTTCTAAGAGGGAAATTTATCACATTAAATGCCCACGTTAAAAAAAATAATAAATAGAAAAAGCACACATCAACAACCTAATATACCATCTCAAGAAGCAAGAAAAGGAAAAGCAATCCAATCCCAAACCTAGTAGAAGAAAATAAAGAACCAAAATTAAATACAAATCAAATAAAATTAAGAACTTAAGAAAGATTCAAAAAATTAGTTTAAAAAAAGTTGGTTCTTTAATGAGATTAAAAAATTGACAAACCCTTGGCCAGATTAACTAGAAACAGAAAAGTAAGATTTCTAATAACCTCAATCAGATACAAAAAAGAGGAAATAGTAACAGATACCACTAAGATACAGAAAATCATCACTGATTACCACAAAAAATTTATGCCCAGAAATTTGAAAATGTGGAAGAAATGGACCAATACTTGGAATCATACCACCTCCCTAAAGTCAATCAGAAATAATTAGAAATTTTGAACAGACCAATATCAAGGACTGAAATTGGATCAACAATACAAAATCTTCCAAAAAAGAAAAGTCCTAGACCAGATGGTTTCATACCAGAATTCTACCAAACCTTTAAAGAAAAGCTCCCACTTATATTGCAGAACATATTCCAAAATATAGAGAAGAAAGGAACCCTCCTCAACACATTCTATGAAGCAAACATCACCCTGATACCAAAACAGGGAAAGGATCCAACAAAAAAGGAAATGTACAGACCAATATCATTAATGAATAACAACTCAAAAATATTCAATAAATTCCTAGCAAACTGAATACAACTACACAGTAAACAATTATGCATCGTGATCAGATGTATTTTATCCCAGGGATACAAGGTTGGTTGAACATGTGAAAATACATAAATGTAATTCACTACATATATATATGCAAAAACAAAGACCATATGTTACTCTCAATTGATACAGAAAAAGCATTTGATAAAATTTGGCATCCTTTTCTGACAAGAACACTTAAAAACATAGGCATAGATGGGACATTTCTTAAACTGATAGAGGACATCCACAACAAACCCATACCAGATATGATACTGAGTAGAGTAAAACTGAAAGCATTTCCCCTCAGAACTGGAACTAGACAAGGATGTCCAATATTGCCGTTATTATTCAACATTGTGCCGGAACTTCTACCCAATGCAATTAGACAAAAGATGAATTTCAAGGGTATTCAAATCAGTCTTTGCTGATAATATGATCTTATACTTAAGAAAAACACAGGAACTCAACCACAAGCCTCCTGGAAATCCTCAGAAATTCCTAATGTTAGAGGCCCCAGCTCATATCATATCAAATAAAACAGAAGCTCTGACATGTTTCTGAAACTCTCCTACAAGAATAAGACCCTCCTCTTAGGTTGCTAGGAGTGGTACTTGATAAATAGAAAAAGCACACATCAACAACTAATGTACCATCTCAAGAAGCAAGAAAAGGAAAAGCAATCCAATCCCAAAACTAGTAGAAGAAAACAAATAACCAAAATTAAATACAAATAAAATAAAATTGAGAACGTAAGAATGATTCAAAATATTACTTGCTAGGAGTGATACTCTTGGCTCCCAATTGAGATCCTCTTCAGAGAGTACATTATTATAAGGAGTTTCTCACCTAAGAATACCCTCCCTTCCAGAAAGCAGTCCACATCCCAGGATATAGGAAAACAAGGTCATGGCCTTCTTCTGAATGTTGGGTCAACTCTGAAGGGTCATCTCAAATCCACAGTTCCATGAGAGATTGACCAAAGTCTTGTTGTATATGCATCAGAGATTAATTTCTCCCTCTCCTTTATCTTGTTTCCCTATTCTCTTACAGGTACATTCCTATGAGCCCACTTTAGTAAATCTCTTGCTTCTAAGTCTCCATGTGTTTTTATCCCCAGGAACTTGACCACTGGTATTAGGATGGAACCTACAAAACAGTCTTTAAAGTTGTATTGGACTTTTTAAAAGCTCGATTATTTATTGTCTGACTGGAAATGAAGACCTTGTCACTGGACTACTCATAGCCCTTGGCATGCTGTGTTAGATACATTGTTAAAACTATCACTACTGACAAACTTGGATGTCATAATGTGGGAAAGTAATAACCCAATAGTGCAATATGTCATACTTTTTCAGAAAGACAATTAAAGCCTGAAAGTTATAAACTACCAATTAAAATTATCAATTTAAGATAAATGTCAGAGACAGCATACAAAAAGACTCTCATCTCCCACAGATGAAGAGCCAAGAAAAGAAGTCCTAGGATTCAAAAGCTCCAGAAAGTGTTGACTTGTTGTCTGGCAAGTCTTCTCTGCCAAGATGAGGTCCCTTATTGGGAAAGAGTAGATCCTTTGATGTGGGATGGGATATCTGGATCAATATTCCTGACAACATTGACTTCCCAACCTAAATCCTTTAGGTCTTTAAGAATGTCCCTCCTTGCTTAAGAACTATGTATAGGCATGTGCCTTTCAAGTTCACATATACCCTGTCCACCCTTGAACATAGCCACACCTCTTCTCTTAACCAATAACCAGGATTGAGTCTGACTTGAATGAACTGGGCCTGCCAAGAGAGGAATGGGATAATGTAATAATGAAAAGTGCTGCACCTGGACAAATTATAGTAGGGGGAACTTGGAGAGTATATACCAAACTGGAATGTAAGAATCATGAGGGTACTAACAAAAGGGGTCTTGACATAGCACAAAGCTGTAGAAGCTGTTGATTGATGTGGGATCACTCTCTTGTGATATAAAATTTAATATTTGACCAGAGATCCTGGAAAACAGTACTAATGAGCTTCTAGGCTGGCTCTTGAAAGCTTAGGGAAAAAAGTTGGCTCGTACTAGGTAAGGTAGAAATACTAGAACTTTCATAAAAAATGGAGGCAGGAAAAAACAAGAAGGCTCAGAGAAGTAAGTGTGCCAGAATGGTTATACCACCTAAGGATGGAAGCACACAATCCAACTCTATTCTATGGAAAGGTCCAAAAGATACTTTGTTTACGAACACAGGAAAGAATGCATGAGTGGATGGGGCATCAGGATAGCTGGAAAGATCAGTAGTAGCTGTCATTAGTGGGCCAAGACTGAGGGCAGGGATGCTGTTACACAACAAGCTCTCTGGTAACAATGAGGAATCTCAAAAAGACATAGGTCAGTGATGATGCGCAACCATCTGCGGCAAGAACGTGTAATTATTACAAAGCTTAGAGTAGCATCCAGCATACATGAGAGACGTGCACACCTGTGAAGACAGTGATAGACCATAGTGTTCTCAGGCACACATAAGTGGACCACCAAAAAGAGTGCTGCTTAACACACATAACCAACACAAATTATGGATGAATTATGGATGAATGGAGGCTGAGGGCAACATTCCAAATAAAATTCCTTGTTTTCAGATCTGAGCCAGTTCTCAAGACTAGAACCATTGACTAAAGAAGGAATGGGAGAGACAAGATCCAAATGCAGAGTAACCCTAACAATATTCAGGGGTCTGCCACATGAATGAGGTTTGAGGGGCTCCGTAGATAGCACCTCAAAAAAGAAAAGGAGAGAACACTCAGGAGCTATCTTTGTAGGCAACACATTGCTCATTTGAGAATACTTATTTGACTTACTTACCAAGTGATATTCACAACTGCCAGCTTTGAGTGGATCCATTGCAATAGAAGAGCTCTGTAGAAGATCTAGGCTGCAGGGCAGGCAGCTTTGTCCCATGTGCCTGCCAGATCCCAGGTCTGATAAGTTCCAACAGGAAAGTCACAATTTAAATCCCTAGGGCTCTAAAGCCAGGCCGTGCATGTCACCTGCAGAAGAGATGTAAACACCATTTGAAAAATAGTCCCTGATATGCAACTGGGATCTGGGAGAGAAGAAGTTTCTGTTTGAGATAGCTGACAGGGGACAGTAAGGATCCATGTGGCCAGAGCTGTCCCAAAACAGCTCATTGTGAGCATTGTATTCTGTCAGGAGTACAAAGTCAGAAGATCAGACATATCTATGGTAATTCATTGTTAGGGAAAATATGTAGTACATCAAGACAGAACCAGAGGTACATGACCCAGACTCTCAATCCATACACCATTCTGATACTGCTATGTCTCCATGAGCCAAACCACGTGGATCTGAGGGTTTCCTTACATCTGGCTGAGGGAGGGAAAGGGATAAGACTGGTTCACAAGCATGTTGGTTTGGCTCCATGTATGGTGCAAGCCAATGAAACGACCATTCTGTACTACAGCCCCACTCAGGATAGCACTAAAAGATAGCAGCAAGCAGAAATCTTCCTATTAGCCAAATATGAGCAACTATGCTTCCTATTTGGTGGCATAGTCAATCCTTCAAATTGTGGGGTAAATGAAATGTCTTTTGCTAAGAATATGCACAGACTCAAGAACAGTGGCAAACAGCTGGTTAACAGTCTGGAAGAAGATTAGATCTAGGAAAAAGAGCCCTATGGAAAAGACATGTGAATAAGCCTGTAGGGCTGAGCATACAAGTCAGGTCTTTGGATCACATGCTAATACCTGCCAGAGAACACACACCAGAGAAGGGCACTAAAGCCAATGGCAGTTGAAAGCGGTGAGTTAAGTACAACTTACTCAGAGGTACAGCTGCAACGCAACTCAACTCAACACTCAGGTATCTGATTGACCTCCACCTGACACTAATTCCAGGAAGGGAACAGGAAAGAAAAGCAAAGTAAAAAATATATACTCTAGTCTTCCTTTTCCTTTTATTCACAACTAAAATAATAAAAAATCTATAAGACAATCGGGAAGCAAAAACATATCATCAGTCATCAAAAGAAAACAGTTTGCAGAAGCATTCCCACGGATAACCCAGACCTATTTATTAGTATTAGCAGACAAAGATTTTAAAATAATCAGTATGAACATGGTAAAACATTTACAGGTAAAGATGAATAGAGTGAGTAAAAAGCCAAGATCCCAAAGCAGAGTTAAGGAAAGAAAATGGGAGTCATAAGGGAGCAAAAGGGTAGTCTGTAACTAAGAAATACAATATCTGAAATTACAAAATTCATTAAATGAACTCAATGGCCAATGGGACAATAAAAAGAAATAGTGAACTAGAAGGCAGGACAATAAAAATCACCTAAACTGAAACAGAGAGAAAAGAAAAACAGGGTAGGGGGAGGCTCAACGCCTGTGGCTCAACGGGCTAAGGTGCCAGCCATGTACACCTGAGCTGGCAGGTTCGAATCCAGCCTGGGCCCGCCAAACAACAATGACGGCTGCAACCAAAAAATGGCCGGGCATTGTGGAGGGTGCCTGTAGTCCCAGCTACTTGGGAGGCAGAGGCAAGAGACTCGCTTGAGCCCAGGAATTGGAGGTTGCTGTGAGCTGTAATGACATGGCACTCTATCCAGGGTGACAGCTTGAGGCTCTGTCTCAAAAAAAAAAAAAAAAATAGGGTAGGGGGGAGAATGAGTATCCTGTGAATTATTACCAAGTGGTTATACTTGAAGTCTTTGAAAGAAAGGAAAAGGAAATTGGAAGAGAAAAATATATTTAAAAAATTAAGATGTTCACTAAATTGTTGTTTTTTGGTAGGAAGTATCTAGGTGTCCCTTTTTTTTCTTTTTGTGTTTTACCTACTTGATTCATTGGGCTTTTTGGATATGTGTGTTGTTTTAACAAAGCCCAATAAATCCAAGTAGGTAAAATGCAAAAAAGAAAAAAGAAAGAACACCTAGATATTTCCTACCAAAAAAACAACAATTAAGTGAACATCTTAAATGAAACCAGGGTGGGGGGTAAAGACAATGAGAAAGAAAAGGAATACAAAATGGATAGGGAAACAAATGCAAATATAGTGACCTATTCTCATCCAGTTTCACTTTTCCCAGATTTTAGTTACTTATGAGCAATTGTGGTCCGAAAACAGGTGAGTTTAATACAATAAGGTACTTTGAGAGAGAGAGAGGGAGAGAGGAAGAATTCACATAACTTCCGTTATGGTATAGAGTATGTGGTATAATTATTCTATTTCACTATTGTTATTCTGTTGCTGAAAGACAAGAAAGAAGAATGCATGGTGACCTGAACTAAATCAGAACAAAAAGTCAACTTAAAATTTTATATGCATGGCTTGGCGCCTGTGGCTCAACGGGCTAAGGTGCCAGTCACGTACACCTGAGCTGGCAGGTTCGAATCCAGCCCGGGCCCGCAAACAACAATGATGGCTGCAACCAAAAAGTGGCCAGGCGTTGTGGCGGGCGCCTGTAGTCCCAGCTACTTGGGAGGCGGAGGCAAGAGACTCGCTTGAGCCCAGGAATTGGAGGTTGCTATGAACTGTGATGCCACAGCACTCTATCCAGGGTGACAGCTTGAGGCTCTGTCTCAAAAAAAAAAAAATTTTTATATTCAGGCTCGGAGCCCATAGCACAGTGGTTACGGCACCAGCCACATACACTGAGAGTGGTTGGTTTGAACCTGGCCAGGGCCAGCTAAACAACAAGGAAAATTGCAATTAAAAAAAAAAAAAAAAAGCCAGGCATTTTGGCAGGCACCTGTAATTCCAGCTACTTGGGAGGCTGAGGCAAGAGAATCGCTGAAGGCCAAGAGTTTGAGGTTACTGTAAGCTGCGATGCCACAGCACTCTATCCAGGGTGACAGCTTGAGATTCTGTCTTAAATAAATAAATAAATAAAATTTTATATGCAGTGAAAGTGTTCTTCAGAAATGAGAGTGAACTAAAGATAAACTGAGATAATGCATATTCGAGTGTCCGATTACTAATTTTACTAGTAACTTACTAATTTTGTAAATTATAAGTTCTCAATGCCTATTAATGTGACTAGCACATAATTGGTGCTGGATAAATATTGGCTGAATGAAAGAATGGAATGTCATTACATTGTGTTCAATGTGTGGATTAAAACACAAGTTTCTTTACTCTTGATTAAAAAAATAAGCAATAAATGAGGAATTAGTTCATAGCAAAGCTACACTAAAGAGAATTTCCTAACTACTTTAAAAATCATTGAATGGTTGAAAGCAAGCACAATAACATTGTGGGGTTTATCACATTTAATAATAGCATGAAGAATAGGGGATTAAATATATGTATGCCTTTGTAGGGTTCTTTATAAGTGAAGTGCTATAATATTATTTCAAGGTAGACAACTGTAATTTAAGAATGCATATTTAAATCACGAGCACAACCACATAAAAATAAAATTATAAATAGAAAACAAGGAGATATAATCAAAATGCAAATGGAGAAAAATAAATGGAACTCTACTGGAAAAATAATTTAATCCAGAAAAAGCAGAAAAGGAGGGACAAAAGAAGAAAGACTGGGAAAAATAAAGGCATAGCTAAGATGATAAACTGAGGTTCAACCAAATCAATAATTTACATTAAATATAAATGGACTGGAGGCTTTCCCTATGTTCATTCCTATCCATTTCATCTTCCTTATTTCAACTGTGGGGCTACACCAGTTTATGTCCTTATTATCTCTCATTTTAATGATTGAGAAAGTGTCCTAAAATGGTCATTACACCTCAACATTTTCACATACCTCACCAGTATCAGATCCTTTCTAAAACCCAAACTTTGTCACGGAACTTGGCTTACACAGTCCTTACTGCCTTATAACTTCTTTCCTGACTACAAGTGAGGTTACAGATCTTCTGTCAGGAAAAGATCTGTAGGCAAGTATTAGATGGGAAACATCCCTGCTGTCTTGCCTGGAAACAGTTTATTCTGTTCTAGAAACTTTTGCACCTCCTGTGCCTTGGAATAGACTTCTGTTCTCTGCTCTAGATCTTTGGGCATCTATCCTTGATTTGCAAGGTTTCTTTGTTTCGTGACTACTTTGCCTTAGATGCTGTAGTCTATTTCTTTCCCCCTTCATAGTTTAGAGGCTAAGGGTCAGCCAAGTATCAGTCTCAGCTCAGCCCAACCCAGCACAGCTCAGCCCCGCCCTGTTAAGAATTCCAGCCCTTGTCAGAGCGCCAGCTTGGCCAGGGGAAGCATTCAAATACTTTGTGCTGCCAAAATTCTAGCATGAATGTTCCTTCATGTCAAGCCCTACAGTTCCTTTCAAGCCACCGGCTACAGCCACACCAAATTTCATAAATTCCCTATTAATTTATTTGCTTTTTTTCAAGCATCTCTCTTCTTTCTGAAATGTCCTAACCGTTTCCTCAGCTTTGGAAACTCTACTTCTAAGATCTGGTTCAAATATTACAGGTACTCTGAAATGTTTCCAAATCAGAGTTAGAATGTCTCTTCTTCCCCAGTACTCCCACACTACTTTGAACAAGCACAAATCGCATTCAGTTATAAATATTGTCTGTCTGAATCAACCACTGAACTGTAAGGATCAAGATTTTATTTATCATTGCATAACTTTTGCACTTAGTACCCATCCTAACATTGGAACTACCTTTCTGCTAGGTGATAGTTGGCTGAATATACAGTTTGTCACAATATAGAATAGGCAACTTATCAAAAAAAAAAGAAAGAAAGAAAAGAAAAGAAAGCTATCTTCATTTACTAGATAGAAACAACTTAAGGATTGCCATCAAGTGGCCCTGGATTCCTCTCATTCGATCCAACTAGCATTTACTAACCATCAGAACTCAAGCATAAATGGTAAGAACTTATTACTGACAACACCGTATAGGCATCAGGAAAGTAAAATTTGGAAGTCATTCATGGAAGATACATAATTTCTGGCCTTACTTTAATTGGTAAGTTCACTTCTTCAGGAGTAAAGTTGATGAAGATCTTTATTCATCAAAATTTTTGCCAGAGAGAAGGCAAAAGGTACTGTATACAAGATTGAAAGAGATGCTTAAAACACTTAAATGACCAAAGTGTCACATTTCACAAGCATTCCATTGTATGTAGAAAACGGATGCCTTGGTTATGAATCATACTTGCTATGCTAGAATAAAAAATTATTAATAAACTAGAATAAATATATTCACCAAAACAACAGGATATCAGAAAGCTTAGAGAGAAACCATGTAAAATTTGAAGTTTACTAATATAATCTTAGCTAGGTGGAGTCTTGAGCAGTAAACTTTTATTTGAATTTTCCAGGAAAAGGTCCACATGAAGCCTCATTATGACATCCTGGGAATAAACAGCCAGCTGCCATTGCAAAATCCCACACACTTTGCAATCATCCCATATTTAGTGCTGTTCCTGAAGATGCTTTAATTTTCCAATCCACCTTGTGTGTATGGCAGAGAAATTACATGGGGCATATTTTGCTCTGACCCATTTATTTGTGCTCAGGGGGGATTAGACAGATTTTTATTCTACTTGAAGTATTCTGTCCTGTGTGGCATTTCTACTTTGAAAGTTGCTGAATGTGGAAGTGAACGCATCAATGGTTAGATATTCTTAAATCGTGAGAAAAAGCATGCATTGTAAATCATGCTTTATTTTTGGTATCTTTATAGCACTTCTTTCTTAATGACCCTTCTGATATAAAATTCACAGAGTTACATCCTAGACTTACAAAGCAGGAATTTGAGGCACAAAGGGAAAAAAATCTAAATCGCAAAGTAAATGATATTTGTTTTTATTTGTGGAAGAAATATAATGAGGATGAAAACCAGACACCAGAGTTCAAGTTCTCAGATTTCTCCTTTTTCACAATATTTTGTATGCATCATGGTGTGGAAGTCTATGTTTAGAGTCCCAGTCTATAAATACATAGTGAATTCCTACTACTTCGGGATGTCTTCCTAGTCCTTATGATCCAGCGAAAGTGCTAACATAAAAATAAAATTAAACAGCCCTTCCCCTAAAGGAATTTACAAATCATGGCAGAGAGACTGATTAACACTAAGTGATCAATCGAAGTTTATAAAGGACTATGAGAGTAGGCTGAAATGCTTTGGGAATGTGGAAGAGGAAATTTTACTGACAGGGAGACTCAGAGACGGTGTTAGGCTGGCTATGATGTTTGCTTTAAAGCAAGGAAAGGGTCTAGGCATGGCAAGCAGGAGGCCACCTGCAATCTGGGCTGACAAAAACCACGAGGAAAGCACCCAAGTGTGGAAGAGAAAGGTGCAGTCACTACCGCAGATGTGCGGGGTGTGGTGTAGACATCCGAAAGGCCGTTGGGATTATTTTGTGAAGACCTTTGAGTACTATTCTGAGGAATTGAACTTAGGTCTTTGGAAAATTGGAATTTCTTAAAGATCATGTTTAGAACTTACATGCCTCCAGGACAGGGGCAAAACATGGAACGAGGAAAGGAAAAGAAACTGAAGGCAAAGAAAAGAATTAAGAGGTTGTGTTTGAGTCCAGGCAAAGATAAAGAATACTGGAGTTAAAGTATTGGTTCTGGGAACAGAGGTGGCAATGAATATGAGACATTTTTGAAAATGAAATTGTGAGTTCCACATTAGAGAAGACTATGGCCTAATGATTTGGTACAGTCCAGGCTATTTTGGTTCTAATCATAGCTCTGCATAGTTTTGGAGAAATTTAGCATCTTAAAAGCAAGTGTATAGAATTATGCCAAAAATTTGATATGAGGACATATGGCATAGAAGGATATTAACATATTAACTCCATCTGAACAACGTTTATAAAAATGAAGGCAATTTTTTTTTGAGTGCAAAAGAAGGGAGATAGTGATGAACATAAACACTTTTAATTTTCTATAATGTTAAAGACTTTGAATATATCAGGTAATCAAATAGGCATTTTTATACTGTGAAGATTCCTTTTATCATTTTTTTGGTAATACAAAATGTGTGCATTATCTAATATAGAGAATCATAGGCCAGCTATATCTGAAACCTTTACAGAGGATAATTTCTCAAATTGAATGCAGTACAGCAGAACTTTTAATCATTGAGTGAGAAAATATTTTCAACCTAAATAATAAATATTATCTGCAAGCACTAAGCTTCAAAATTATATACATGATTCATGGTTGTAATAATTATCCTTTCTTTCATAGACTTTATGGTATAATGGGAAACATAACTATTTCTTCAAAATAAAGAGCTATTTCAACACCACTTATTAAATATCACAACTCTACTGCTTTTAAATGCTAGCTTTATCACAAAGTAAATGATTTTGCATTTTTAAGTGTAAATAATATTAGACGGTAAATGAGATTGAGGAAGGATAATCTAATCATTCTGGACAAACATACCTTTGGTTTACCGCAGATAGGGATTTGGCCACAGTGTTGTTTACGCCTGGCTGTTCAAAATTTTTCCGTCAACAGGTGCATTAGTCTGAAAATCTGTGGCTTCATCCAGTCATGAGGTTTCTATGCTCCGTGTATACAAACATTTTGTTACAAATAAGAATTATCTAAATTTGAAGGTTATCATAGCTTTTAGATCTCATCATGCTTACTACATCAGTATTTTACCACTAATTAAAGTAAGACAATTCATAAAAAGGAAGAAACATATTCAAGCTTGCTGTTCGTTAACCCCAGAAAATGCAGTTACAAAAATAGCCTACAGATGTAATTATTAATATATTGTTTACAGATGTTTGGTATAAAAACCTGAAAAGAAAAAAAGATCACAGATACTCAACCCACCAAAATGATGATTTTTACTCTTTTCTGTGAAAAATATTGGTTTCCTCCTAACTTCCTCTAGGCTCAGTTTAGTTTTTAATGACTCTGAATCTATTCATGTGAAAGACCCTCCCAGGTAAAAATTGAGCACATCAGATACCCCTCATAAGAAAGTAAAACAAAAAAATAAATGAAAAACTTATACAGAAAAAAAGAAATGTGAGTGCAGAACTGTGTAAGTCGTTCTATTTTTTTCTATGCCCTTCCAGCAATAATTAAGTATATTGCTATTTTTATTTTACAGGGGTGGTCGATCTGGTATTGACTATGTACAGACCACTGGAATGTTAATGAATGTGAACATTTTGTTAAAATGCCCTCCATTGGTTCTCACAGAACTATGAGGAATTTTTAAATTGTAACAACATAAATGTTTATTATTAATAGAATTACTATAGAGTGATATGTCAAGCCCATAAATTACATATTTTTCTGATAATCTGAGATCTACCAATTTCTTTCAATTTTTCATTAACTTTAAGTCATCTTAGGAAAAAAGGTGGAACTTTCTACATAATTACTTCTCAAGTATTTTTTATTAGAAAGGTTTCAGAAAAAATAAATAGAGCTCATAGCACATTGCCACGATTTTCCCAAGTCAAAGGTTTAAAGGGAAAGGACTAACATTTTGTGATTTTTTTAAAGGGAATAATTGGTAAATATTTGTCTAAAGTGAGAGTAAAGAAAGATCACAGAAATGAAAATTTTGGTGGAAATTAAAATATAAAAACAATGTATCAACAACCAAAAAACAAATGATCCTTAGTCTAGCCATGACAAATCCTATTTATCAGAAACATTTAATTATGTCTGAACATGTGTAATGATGGTGTGAGAAAGAAAGACCAGATTACTAGGAAGGTGTGTTGTGTGAGAGAGTAGGTCTAACACAAACAACATTCTAAGAATAACTTTTGTAATGCTTTCTATATCTTAGAGATTCTTTTAGTTTCTTTTCTATAGATAAATATAGTAGTGGCATGGAAAGACCTTTAGAACAATGTGGATTTGTTGACCAACCACTGAGACACTTTCTGTGAGCCAGCCTACTTGTTAGGTACTCAAGGTGCTAAGCATAGCTTTTTAAGATTTCAAAAAACAAAATTACCCCCAAGCAAAAAGAATGATTTTGTGAAATCATATGGAAAAGTGGGGTTATCGGAAAGGGCAGAGACAGATCTAGAACAAGGGGCAGACAAATTCAGGATATTTGTAGGATGTCCCAGCTCCTCTCTGCTCCTCCTCATCCGTGGACTTCATTCTTTCATTGTAGAAACTCCACAAAGCCTGAAACCGTGGGGCTTCAAGCAGTCCTGGCTTATATTCCCCACAGTCTCACAACCAAAGAGAACAGAATTCTTCCCTTTCAGTGCCACTTCTAAAAAGTAGGAAGGACTCACATTGACCAGTTTTGTTCCTGCACCATCTCCAACTGCGGCCCAGGAGTCAGGATACAATGATTGGTACACCTCTGTTGACATCGAGGGAACAAAAAGACATCACAAAATACAGGGAGAAGGAATCATTTCCTAAGGAAAAGGGTGTGTCTTCAAAATCCATTTTTTCACAATCGCAAGTGAAATCCATCACAGCACATTTCTACCCACCCTCACAAGGAGTTTCAAACACAAAGTATGCACACCAGGGAGTGGAAATCTTGGGAGGCCTTTGAGAATTTTGCCTCCCACAGCCTTATTAAAGATTCTAACGAATGCAAAAAGAAAAAAAATATGTGGTCAACTAGATAAAGCCTCCCAAAAGATATCTTTCAGTTCTTCCTGAAATCTGCAAGTGTTGCACCATACAGCAAGAAAGGATTTTGCAACTATGATTACATTGGGAGACAGCGAGATTATCCTATCAGAGTGTACCGAAATGCACTTGCCTGCATACTTATAAGAGGGAGGCAGAGGGAGATTTGATACAAACAGACAATGAGGCAATGTCACCATGGAGGCAGAGATTACAATGATACACTCACAAGCCAACGAATGCTGGCAGCTGCCAAAAACTAGAAGAATGGAAAATATCATCCTCTCAACCCTCCAGAGGGAGGGCAGCCCTGTAAGCACCTTGGTTTCAGCACAGAGAAACTGATTTCAGACTTCTGGCCTCCAGAATTGTGAGTAAACAAATGTCTACTCTTTTAAGCCACCAGGTTTGCGGTAATGTCTGACAACAACCACAGGAAACTAGTACAGAAACCATGAATTGAAGATAAGGTGAATAATGTTATCTATCATATTTAATAGGAAAAAAGAAGACTCTCTGACAGGAAGAGAGCTATTACTTTTACCACTAGAAACTTTATGAATAAAAATGATGATATAAGCAAGTCTGGTCAAGTAAACCATCAAATTTTGGTGAAGGTGGCATAGTGGCATAGCTATTAACATACAAATAAGCAACATAGAAGGTTGCCAACGGGGTGGCAGTCTCTGTGACTTTTATGAACATGCATAGTAACTCTTTGGGGCAGGTACTAGTTGATCCCATTTCACAAAATCATTTATTCAACAAATATTATTGAGCAATACCTATGGGTTTAGTATTCCTTGAGGAGCTAAGGAGGAAATTAAGATTAAGTTGTAGTCAATGGCCATTTTTTTTTTTTTTGAGACAGAGTCTTACTTTGTCACCTTCAGTAGAGAGCTGTGGCATCATAGCTCACAGCAACCTCAGACTCTTGGGCTCAAGTGATCCCCTTGCCTGAACCTCCCTAATAGCTGGATGACAGGTGCCTCTCACAACACCCAGCTGGTTTTTAGAGATGGGGGGTGTCTCACTCTTGCTCAGACTCGTCTCCAACTCCTGAGCTCAGGCAAATCTACCTGTCTCAGCCTCGCAAGGTGCTAGGATTACAGGCATGAGTCACCACTCCTGACTTAGTCAATGGCCTTTTTAAGGAAACACAGCTTGTTAGATACTAAGCTAGTATCAATACCTGTTTCTGAAGGGCAGAAGAAAGAGGCGAGCAAAATGTGGAAAAAAAATTTAGTGCAATCATAATTGCTTAAAACCAGTGATCTCATTGTTTGAATGCAGTTGATACAAGAAAGGAGTTTAGTTGTCTACTTTTTTTGTAGAGAAAGCAACAGAGCCATGATAAACTCTAAGGCCCCAAAATACTGTATTCTGAGAGCATCAGCAAGATTTTAAGGTTCTTTTGATGCCCTGGAATTAGAGCTTTTTCTTGTATTAATGAGACACAGCAAAAGAAAACTTTCACATTCAAATACAACAGTTTTCTGTGCAATTTTCCTTAGCCATAGTTAATTTGATTTCTAATTACTTGAATAGAAGCTAACCTGATTAGCTCTGCCTGGGATACGAAATTCAAACAGCACTTTGCTATAGAAAGTGGAACTCAACTGCTAGATTAAACATTCAAAAATAGTGTCATAAATATTCTGAAAGCTGGAAATGACCTTGAGTGTTCATCGTGTTTATTTTTCTACTTTGGGGCAGAACTAAACAAAGAGAATTCCAATCACATATTCTATTTCTGATCTATTTCAATATAATTAAATACAACAAATATTTAGTGAGAATTTATGTGCCAGGCACAATGTCTAGAGATAGAAAAAATAAATTCCCTTTGTAAACCTTCCTTATTCTTTGAAATATTTAACCCATAGCACAGTGGTTAAGGGCGCCAGCCACATGCACTGAAGATGGCAAGTTCGAGCCCAGCCAGGGCCAGGTAAACAAGGACAACTGCAACAAGAAAATAACTGGGCATTATGGCGGGTGCCTATAGTCCCAGCTACTAAGGAGGATGAGGCAAGAGAATTGCTTAAGCCTAAGAGTTTGAGGTTGCTGTGAGCTGTGATGCCATGGCCACATAGTGAGACTCTCTCAAAAAAAAAAATAATAATAATTATGTTTGAAGTTAGAAAGATGTAATCCTGAACTCCCTTCCATTTGTATTTTTACTAAATTATTTTCCCTTCTTTTTTCTTCTTTTCATAACTTCACTCTGGCAGTTGCCCTATAGATTCAGACAGATAATGTTTAATAAAGCACAATCCCTAAATTACAATCAATTAAGACCAACTGTGTGTTCCCAGCCTAAGCAAAATGTAGACTATATGCAATTAGTGGGATGATTCAAGGCAGGAGTGACATTTTGTTGCACTTATTAGAGCCCTCCCTGACTTATAATTTATAATTAGGAGAAGATGTCTCAGTTCAACCTGAATATTCTTCAATGTTTTTGAATTTAAAAGAGAACTTAATCCTTAATGAAACTATAATAAAAAAGCCACAATACTCCGAGTTTATATTATGTTTCACTCTAGATGGCTAACAGATAAAATAACCTTAAGTCTTCAGGACTCTTTTGCTATTATTTTGCATTCATTATTTATATATTTAGTTTCTTTCTTGTTTTATTTTACATTTATTTATCCCTATTTCTCCCTAGCAACAAGAATTCTTAGTTCAGAATCTGCTAATATGTTCCATGTTTTTAACTTTAGAGAACTCTGAAGAAATAATAACAATGTAAGGTTCCATGAAATCAAGTGTTACTAAATGCTAGCCCCTGTACAATTTTGATTTAAATTCACTGGTTCAGGCGGTGCCTGTGGCTCAGCAATTTGGGCACCTGTCCCATATACTGAGGATAACGGGTTCAAACCTGACTCATGCCAAACTGCAACAACAAAAAAAAAATAGCTGGGCATTGGGGTGGGCGCCTGTAGTCCCAACTACTGGAAGGCTGAGGCAAGAGAATTGCCTAAGCCCAGGAGTTGGAGGTTGCTGTGAGCTGTGATGCCACAGCACTCTACCGAGGGCAACATAGTGAGACTCTGTCTTCAAAAAAAAAAAATTTCACTGGTTCATTTAACTGTTACTATATTCCTATAGAATAGTTCTACTTAACACATGAGGAAAGTGACACTCCAAGAAGCAAGTATGGTTGTCTGTGCTCTCAAGAAGCAGGACATAAGAGATTAAAAGTGCAAAATTTTAAGTAGAGGAAACAACCTGCACAGAATAAAATATAGAGGGAGCTGGAGAAGGCTGCGTAGAAACCAGACCACAAGATAAGTCCAAGGCAGAGTGAAGGCATCAGAGAGAAAAAGATTGCCTAGAATCTAAAGAGACTGAGCAAAATTGTTGGAGCCCTAGAGCAAAATTCAATGACAAAAGAGTCTCCTGACTTTCAAGAGTAGGTCAACCTAAAATCTTTGCCAATAGTTTTCAAAGCCAGCAGCCTGAGCCCTCTACCAAACTCCCTCCCTGCAGGGCTAGGAGGTTCATTCTCTGGGTTGTCACACCAGCGAAGTGGGGAAGCCGAAATTCAACCCTGTATATCCCTGGCTCTTGAGACTTTCCCCTTTACTTATTATATTTTTATGACCTTTGTGTGTTCTCTTGATTTTGGTACCCAACACATTTTTTTAACATTTTAAAATCAAAATGAGCAATTCTTAGTTGCTTTTAAAAATATGCTTTGGCAATTTTGTCTTTTTAATTTCGAGTTAAGTAATTTTCAATAACTTTAAGATGGTAAATAATTTAATAATACAATCCAACATCTATAACAGAGTTTATATATCATCATAAATTATGATTCTTAACCCCAAGCATTGTTCTTCTATAGAAAAGCTTTATCACTTCATGTCAGATATGGGGTCAACTTGAAGAGCTTTAAACAGAGCTTCAAAAATCTGTTCCTTTCTAATGCAAATATTTCTATTCAATTGAACTGGATTTTTAGAATCTTCATGAAATATTTATATACACTTAGATGAGGTAGGTGCCTTTTTCCCTATGCCCTGTTGTGATCCATCCCTCAATTCCTCATTGTCCCACAGCTCACTTACCTTGGGCCTCCCCTTAAAACACAGTGAATTCATTAGCTATCTCTATATATCAAATCACTCTAAAACTCAATGTGGTAAACACCAACCCTCTGTTATGTTAGCTTCCATGCTTGTGAGTTGATGTACTCTGGCATGGGCTGGACTCACTTACCCCCCTGCAGTTCTGCCCTATGTTAGGCTTGGTGGGAGTAGCACAACTGGGACAGCTGCATTTCACACATCTCATTCTCTTTCTTCATCTTGGGTCCAACCCAAGCTTGTCCTGCTCATGGTAATGGCGGAAAGACCAGCACGCAGAATTGGCACATGGCAGTCCCACCTCATGCCATTGGCCAATGCACTCACAGGGTCAAACTCTGCACAAGTCAGGAGATGGGAAACTAGATTACTAGATTCCTTTTGCAGAAAAAAATAACAAAGTCGCACAGCAAATTATGTAGACTCAGGACAAATGAAGACTTGACCATTGATGAAAAATGTCACAAATAAACATTTTACCTTACTATTACCTTTCACTTATTTGAAATCAATTAGTTAAATATTTGTGGGCACAATTTTGTAAAAGGCACTTTGCTTGGCAATGGGAGAATAACTTTTCTTTTTACGAAAGCCCAGATTTCATTTTAATAGGAGAAACAGACATGAAAGCATATTATTTTCTTCCCTCAGCTCTGACCATCTCTTATCCATGAGACTTAAGTATTTAATAGCTGCAGACTGTACCATAGCTTTTGCTGCTTGTCACTCTTCTATGTCTCCTTAGGCAATATCTTTCATTCTCTTTGCTTTAAATTAAAAAAAAAATGTGTGTGTGTATCTTCGTAAGAAAAATATCTTCCAAAGACGCATAGAAAATACACACAGACACACATACACACAAGTTTTCTGCAGTATCTTGGTAATAGGGGATGAGACAATCCTCACCTCCTTAGCCACACTGGCATTTTGTTGTGGTTGTTACTCACAAACTACCAGGACAGCTCTGTCTTGGGGATTTTGTACTCTCAGGAGCAGGAGGTCACCTCTTCATATCATGCATGTCTCAGTTCAATTGTCAGGTCCTCAGAGAAGCCTACTCTTACCATGAAAATTGCAATCTCTACCAATAATCCATGTCACTCCTTTTGTACACTTTTCTCTATTCAAAATTATCTCATTTCTTTTCGACCTTTATTTTTGGTCTCCTCTATCCAGAATGACATTCCTTGGCTGAGTGTGGTGGCTCATGCCTTTAATCTTAGCACTTTGGGAGGCTGAAACAGAAAGATTCCTTGAGGCCAGGAGGTTAAAATCAGCCTGGGATATAGTGAGACCTGGTTTCAATAAAAATAAAAATAAAAATTAGCCTGATGTGGTTGCATGCAACTGTAGTCCCAGCTACTTGGGAGGCTGAGGCAGGAGGATCACTTGAACTCAGGAGTCTGAGGTTACAGTGAGCTATAATGATACCATTGCACTCTATCCCAGTAAACAGAATGATATCTCAGAAAATAAAAAAGAGTGGTATTTCCATGAAAGCAGAAACTCTGCCCATCTTGTTCATGGGTGTGTTCTTGATACCTATAAAAATTGACACAAGATAGGCACTCACAATATTTGGTAAGTGATGAATAATTCAATTTTCTGATGGTCTAGCCCAGACCTTTCTCTTTAGTGCTAGGCCATTATACCCAGTGATACATTCCATGGGCATCTAAAACTCAACATTGTCAACTGTGAGTTTTTCTTCTGTCTCCTCCCACTTACCTTTCACATCAAAATTATTGGCAGATGTTACTGATGCTACTTTAAACATACTAATTAGAACCAATCCATGTTTTTCTACCCTGACTTCTGCAGTCATCATTTTTCCACAATAGCTTCCTAATGGTCTCTCTGCCACATATTAGCTTCACGACCTTGGGCACATTTCTTAACTTTGCAGTACATCGGACTTCTTACCCTCTTAAATTAGTATTGAGTCAACTACTTAGGGATACAGAGCAAAAATAAATAGTGACCTCTACAATTCATGTCCCTCAGAAACTAAGGATATAATCTTATTTGGAAATAGGATCTTTCCAGATAGAATGAATTAAAATCATGTTATATCAGATTAGAATGGGCCCTGATAGGATGATTGATTTCTTTATAAGAAGAGAGGAATTTGGGACATGGGCAGAGGGGAAACAATGTGATTAATAGGGAGAATACCATGTCAAAATGAAGCAGAAATTGGAGTGATGACACTGCAGGCCATGGAACATCAAAGATTGTCAACAATCATCAGAAGCTAGGAAAAGGCAAGGAAGGATACTCCCTAGATCAGCAATCCTCAACCTTCCTAAGGCCTCCTAATGCCATGACCCTTTAATACAGTTCCTCATGTTGTGGTGACCCCCAACCATAAAATTATTTTTGTTGCTACTCGTAACTGACATTTTGCTACTATTATGAATCATAATGTAAGCATCTGACATGCAGTATGTATTTTCATTGTTACAAAGGCTTCATGACCCCCGGGGTTGAGAACTGCTGCCCTAAGGTGTTCTGAGAGAGCATGGCCTTTAGGTTCTAGAACTGTGGGAGAATACATTTCTTGCATTTCAAGCCACTCAGTTTTTAGCTTCAGTAGCCCTAAGAAACCAATACTGTTGTGATGAGGATTAATTAAGACAGCTTACATAAAGAATTTATAGTTGTGCCGTTTATAAGATTGAAAAGAAATTCATTTATTTTTAGATTTTTATTATCATAATAAATCCAGATTAAAACTCTTAAAATACAAATATGACCACAATGCACCCTCGCTTCTAACTTTTCAGAGACTTTTTTATTGTTTGCAGGATAAGAGTCCAAAACCTTACAATGGTTCCAAGCGCCCCAGAACAACACCTGAACACACACACACCTCTATATGCAACAGGCACACTCTATATGCGTACAGTACTTCTGTTTCCTTCGTCTTTCTTCTTTGGCTACACAGACCTTCTTTCAGACTTTTGTTCTCTCCCATTTCCAAACATTCTAAACATGCCGTTCATCCCCTGTCTGAAACATTCTTCCTTTTCCTTTTGCAGGTAACTCTCATTCTTTAGGTCCCTGTATAAAGTTATTTTTTAAAGTTATTTTATACAACAGATCCCTCTGCCTTACAACCCACAGTACCCTCCACTCTGTTTTCAGCTACTTTCTTCATATTTATGAACACTCATTTGTATTTTCAGTTACACTGTGAGCCCTAAAAAGATTGGCCGCAATTGTCTTGTTCTTTGTGTGTAGCCCAGTATGTGGTATATATTCAGCACAAGCTCAATAAATGTATATTATGTAAATAAATGATTGTAATCAATGCAATAATAAACACATACATGTGACTTTAAAGGTGAGAACACGTAGAGAGGGGGCAGGTTACCTGGGACAAAGTCAAAGTCAGAATTTTATGGGAAGGAATGCTGATGAAGTCCATTTATTTCAGCTTCTTCCTGTATTTCCTGGATGAGTAATTGGATGCCCAGTCAGGTAAAGCATTGACCCCACGCGGAACAGCTGTCAATGGCAAAACCAGAATCAGAGTTCTTTTTCCTCACCAGTGAGTCCTTCCATAGGCTTATGCTGCTTATACTGAAGAGAGACAGAGCTAGGACCTTTACAAAATAAACGACTAAGAGATAAGACAACTCAAAAAAATGCACCTGGAGATATCACTAGACTTGCTTACAGAGGACAAAAATAACAGACATGAAGTGAGAGCATTTTAAAATAATTCCAGGATTGCCAAATAGGGTGACTCAAACTGATAGGAAGTAACTCAAATTCCTTAAGCGCAGTGAGAGAATGTGCAAGGGCAGAAAACCAAATTCCTGAAGTGTAGCAAGTATGTCATCTGGGGAGGCAAAGAAAAATCCCCTAAACTGAGATACCCTGCAAAAGGAACAGAAAGTTTATGAAAGATCTTTTGTCTGATAATATCATCCAAAGTCCTGCCTGCCCGCCCCTGGAAACTCTGGCCAGCTCTCCATCTCCCTGGTGGCCATCAAAGTCAGTATGACAAGGGGCAGGAACTGAAAATGCAGCTGTAACAGGTAATAGGATAAGTACTCTGTGACAGGGTGCAGAGGGGTGTCTCCAGCCGGATTTATCTACCCCTAAAATCTACAAATTTTAGTGCTAATTGGGCACTAAATTAACTCTTTCTCTGAGCCCATATTCTATTTTTCTCATAGTTTCTTCCTGAGAAAAAGTTCACACTTACACGTTCTCTGAATACTTCCAGGTAAATAGAATTTCTATTCAATCAACCAACCTGAAAACGCACTATTATCTGACCTCCTCTGCCTATATTCACTTAGTCCAGGGGTTCTCAATCTTCCTAATTGCCACGTTGTTGCAAATGGAACAAAGGGGTCATGACCCAACTCAACTCATGAGGTTGAGAACCTCTGATCATCCCTCCATTCCAACCAAACTCTACCACGAACAACAAACCCCCTTCAGACCTCGGTCTTAGCTAACTTTTATAACCTTCTCTTCAGACTTTGTTCTTCATATAATATAATTCTAGTCACACTGTTCTCTGAAACTTTCAGTCATTTTTTACATTTTCACACCTTCGCTTATGTTACTTATGGAGGACAAAGGATAACTTTATAATTTAATTCGGAATATTTTGCCAAAATAAACATTTGCACTAAAACTGGACATTAACATATAATTTTAATGTATTTTACACATATTCAAACTTATATTACATATGCGTATATAGAAAATAGAATATACAATATAATATGAGCCATTTATAATTATAAACCCTATATTGATAACATATATTTTTCACTACTCCATAATACTTGTATGACAATTAAGAGTTATGGCCAGGTGCAGTGGCTCATTCCTATAGTTCTAGCACTGTGAGAGACTGAGGTCGATGGATTGCTTGGGCTCAGGAGGTCAAGACCAACCTGAGCAAGAGTGAGACCCCCATCTCTACTAAAAATAGAAAAAAAATTAGTCAGGTATCATGTCAGGTGCCTACAGTTGCAGCTACTCAGGAGGCTGAGATAGGAGGATTGTTCGAGGCCAAGAGTTTGCGGTTTCCATGAGCTATGATGATGCCACTGTACTCTTACCCAGGGTCACAAAGTGAGACTCTGTTTCAAAAAAAAAAGAAAGAAAATGAAGAGTTAGCAATTTATATACATTCAAAATCCATCAAACGTTAATGACAATTGAAATAATATTTAATAGTAATTCCTTTGTAGTACTTTTAATAGTAGTAGTGAATATGATTAAGATAATTAATTACAGGTGCTGAGAGATGCATGCTAAAAATCCACATATGACATTGTAAGAAGTTACTCAGAGATGTTTAGGTAATATAAGCAATTTCTTTGAAGACAGCCTTTAGTTATAGAGATTAGGCAACTCTGTAATGATAGGCTAATAGCTATTCCTTATTTTGTGCTTCGATATTCTCATTTTTTATTTGATGTTATTTTTAAATATAAATGTTGCATATATGTAAGATATACAACATGATGTCATAAGAGATATTTTACATATATATTCATATATTATATATATATGTATTTTATATATATAGTAAAATGGTTACTACTATAGTGAAACAAATTAACGTATTTATTATCTCACATAGTTAGTACTCATTTCCCCCTTTAACCCCTACCCCTTATGGTATAAGCAGGTATAATCCACTGATTTAGCCCAAATCCTGAGTACAATACACTGTTATTTACTATGTAACTCATGCGTCCTACATAGCTACTTTGTATCCTTTGACTTACATCTACTCATTCATTTCATTCCCTATCCTGGACTCTGATAACCACTTTTTATTCTCTATATATCTTTATGTCTTTCGATATTTGGCCCTCCCCCTCACCTATTTCTAGATTACACATATAAGTGAAGTTGTGCAATATTTTCCTTCCTGTGTCTGGCTTATTACACTTAGCATAAGGTCCTTCAGGGCCATGTACGTTGTGGCAAATAACAGAAACTTCTCCCTTTTAAAGACTGAAGAATACTCCCTTGTGTACACACAACACAGTTGCTTTATTCACTTGTCCATTGATGGACACCTAGGTTGTCTTCATATCCTGGCTATTGTGTGAATAATGCTGCAATAAACATAGGTGTGCAGATATCTTTATGAGGTGGTGATTGCTGAGTCATATGGTAGTTCTATATTTAATTTTTTCAGTAGTTGGTATACCAATCTACCTTCCCACAACAGTATATTAGGGTTACTTTTCCTACACACTCTTGCCAACGCTTGTCAGCTATTGTCTTTTTGATAAACATCCTAACACGATGGCCAGTGATTCGTGTTGTTGAGTACTTTTTCATATACATTCCCACTCTTTTTATGTCATCTCTGAAGAAATGTGTATGCAAGTTCTTTGCCCATTTTTTAATCAGGTTATATGTTTTCTTTCTATTGAGTTGCTTGTGTTCTTCTGATAGATGGTTGAGTTTGCAATTAATTTTTCTTCAATCTTTAGGTTGCCTTTTCATTTTGTTGTTTATTTCCTTTGCTGTGCAAAAACTTTAGTGTGATGAAGTTTCATTTATTTATTTTTGCTTTTGTAGCCAGATATCTAAGAAATAATTGCCAAGACCAGTGTCAAAGAGTTTTTCTCCTATGTTTCCACCCCCCTCCCCCAGGGGTGTTATAATTTCAGGTCTTGAATGTATGTCTTTTCATCTATTCCAAATTGCTTTTTGTGTATGATGTGAGCTAAGGGCTCAATTTCATTTCTTTACATGCAGAAATCTAGTGTTCCCAGCACTGTTTGTTGAAGGAATTCTCCTTTTCTGTGCCTTCATCATGCCCTTGCCAAGAATTAGTTGACCATATACATGTGATTTTGTTTCTGGGCTTTCCATTTTGTTTCACTGGTCTGCATGTCTGTTTTTATGCCAGTACCATATTGTTTCAATTACTATAGTTTTGTAATATAATTTTAAATCAGGAAATGTGATGTTTCTAACTTTTTTTCTTTGCAGAATTGCTTCAGCTATTCTGGGTCTTTTGTAGTTCTATGTGAATTTGAAGTTGTTTTCTATATTTCTGTAAAGAATGCTTTTGGGATTTTGATGGGAATTGCGTTAAGTCTGTATATCTCTTTGGATAGTATGGACCTTCTAACAACCTTAATTATTCCAAACCATGAGCATGAAATGTCTTTCTATTTATTTTTGTCCTCTTTAATTTATTAACATTGTATAGTTTTTTTATACAGGTCTTTCACCTCCTTAGTTATATTTATTCCTAAATATTTTGTTTTAATTTTTGATGTGATCATAAATGAGATTTTCTTAATTTCTTTTTTTGGTTAGGTCATTATATACATATGTAAAATACCATGAATTTTTGTATGTTGTTTTATATCCCACAATTTTATTCAATTCATTTATTAGATGTAATAGTTTTGTTGTTTTTGTTGTTGTTTGGTGGAGTCTTTGGGGTTGTTTACATATAGGATCAGATCATCTGTAAATAGAGATAATTTTTCTTTTTCCTTTTCAATTTGGATACCTTTTGTTCTTTTTCTCATCTAATTGCTCTTGATAGTAATTCCAGTAAAAGGCTGAATAGAAATGATAAGAGTAGGTATCCTTGCCTTTTATCAGAGGCAAAGCTTTCTGTTCCTTCCCATTCATTATTATGTTAGGCATTGATTTTTCATAAATGGCCTTCATTATGTTGAAGGCCTAAAATGTTAAACAACATCAAGAAATGATATTGAATTTTGCTAAATGTTTGTTCAGTGTCAGTTGATATAATCAAATTGTTTTTTATATTTCTGTCTGTTGTTGTGATTTAACACATTAAATTACTTGCCTTTGTCAAACCACTTTTTCATATCTTCCTTACAACTGCTCCCTCACATTTCTGCCAGACTGAGCCTTCTAAATGTGAATCTAATCATTTCACTCCCTGCTTGCCCCTGCTTTATTAGTCAGAATTGTGATGGGCTGTGAAGTCACACACAAATGAAGGAATTAATAAGAGTTAAATAAAGGAACTGTTTTCAAAAATGTGGGACTCCTAGAACTATTATAGGAGAGAGACTCTACTAAAAGTCATCTTAAGAGAGAAAGGGGAAACCTTAACAGAACCTGTCAAGAGAGATATAGATATAGGATATGGGCACTAGGTGAGACCTCTATCCTCACTGGTCCTCCTTTTTAGCCATTCTGAATTGGTTTCTGTGTATAGTGTAAGCTAAGGGCTCCATTTGTAGAGAAACACGGCCATTGCACATCCAAGTGAATGAGGGCTGGAAACCAAGGAGCAGAACATTAGGTGGGGAATCTTGTGCTAGTGATTTATTGAGGAAGTAGTTTTAACAGAAATCTATAAGGGAGTAAGAAGAGCAGTAAATGTGAACGATGGAGTTAGGCAATGATGTCATTTCAGGAGATGTGTAGGCTCAATCTGCTGATAAGTCCACAGGAAGCTCTAGAAAGTAGATTATAATCAGAGGATTTTAGGCCCAGTTAAAAGAGGGCTATAATGTCATATTCCCACATCAGTTAGTCATTGGTCAAGGATGACCTTGGGGAGGGAACAGTTTAACCTCTCAAGTATTTCTGGGGGAGGCACCTTCAGTTACCTTAGGGCAATTCTACAGTGAAATGTGCTAGCTTCAACAGTTATCAGTCACGACCTTGCAATAACTGAAAGATGAGTACACAGCTCAGTCAAGGGGATCTGGAGAGATGCCAAGAGCTTTTGCCAAGTTGACTACTTGCACTTGTCAAATCCATTTTCTTCTCACAAAAATTCTTCCCATTGGTCTCAACTTCTTCAGATTTTCAACTGGTCTCAAATTCTGAAAAAAAATATGTAAGAGGAGATTTAGTAGAATGACTTACAGCCTTCTCTGCTTCATTTTATCTCAAGGTTGTTAGTAATACTCACCATCTCCTTTATCTACAACTCTAGATTTCTTTTAGCCTCTGTTGGAACTTCAGATAGTCTAGGTGGCTTATTTTGTGAGGTAACTTAGATAGACCCTTATTCCTGACAGATTCTATTCCCTAGTTACCATACACTTGCCTAGTAAAAATTTCTGTACTTCTTAATTTATAAATAAAGTTGGGTATAAGAATACCAAAAAATATCCTGTAATTTGTCCAAGTAGCAAAAATACTCTTCCATGGCCCTGCTAAGTAGCAGCAATTCTATCTCCTTAATCCGGATAAAATATTCTCTCTGCATATTAAAATATCCCAGTGTACATAATACTTCAAGTATGACAATTTCTTTCTTTGCTGATCCACTTGAAGAACTTGAAGTACTTTAAGTGATCATATATCAGCCATGGCTTTAAGTTTCCTGAAGCATTTGCTCTGTTCTTGACTGAAAATACCCCTACTCTGAGAAATAGGATCTCTATATTCACAAGTTGTAAAGTTGAGGAGAGAAACAATACACGATCTCCTAGTGAGGCTCTGGATAATGTTGAAGTATGGCCGCTATTTCCTCCATCTCTTGATTTCTGAAGTCATACCTATGAGAGATCCAGCCTCACATAATAGACCTTGGTTTAGAACAAATATACTGCTTCCTAAAGTAGTGTCCCCACTTCAGGGTCTCATCTCTCAAATAATATAAAAGCTACTCCTTAAAAGGAATATTTCCATGCCCTGCCAGATCAGGAGCCTCTAAATGATTCAAAATATCATAGGACCAGAGGTAGGTCTCCTTGTCATGTTCATACTGCCATGCATCTTTTAGTGTAAAGGACATCTCTTGGTCTCAGGTGATATTATGTGACATGCCCTCCAATAGCTCTCTCTGTGCACCCTTTAATATAATTCTGACTGAGATCCTGCTAGTAAGAAAGGAAAACACATACTTGGAATATGTGTCACTACTACCCACATGAATTGTTGCTTTTATTAAGATAAAAGGAGTCTGGTTTTATCAGCTTGCTATCTCGTGGTTAGCTGTTTTCCTCTAAGAACAGTATCATGTCAGTAGCTCAGTACAGGAATTTTTTTGTTAAGAATCCCAAAGTCTATCATACAGCAGGCTCTTCAGTAAGAGGAGAACTCTTGCTTTTGGGTTCACAGAATATTTCCATCCATGGCAGCATGTCTACTCCATTCATGAGCCCATTCAACTAGCAAAGAGGTTGGCTTAATCTATTGGACCAGTCATTCTCCACACTTAGTTGTTTTGTGTCCCATTGATAGTGAATGCTCTCTGATGGGAGTTGACACACGATGGCAAGTTCCTCTAACTTTTATCCATTTTCCAAATATCCATCAATATTTTTCTTCCTTGGTGTCCTTGAACCTAATCTTCCAATTTTGCTTCTTGCATTTGTGTATATCCTTCTTTTGAGCCACTTGTCTCTCACCAGAATTGGATGATGAGTAGCACTGACCAAGCCCTGTCTACTATTTGTGCACACTAACCGAATCCTGCCTACTACTTGTATTTTTTTTTCTTTCTTTCCTTCTTTTTTTTTTTTTGTTTTTGAAACAGAGTCTCACTATGCCGCCCTCAGTAGAGTGCCATAGTGTCACGGCTCAAAGCAACCTCCAAATCTTGGGCTTAAGTGATTCTCTTGCTTCAGCCTCCCATGTAGCTGGAACTACAGGCACCCACCACAACGCCCAGATGGGTTTTTATGTTGTAGTTGTCATTGTTGTTTGGCAGGCCTGGGCTGGGTTTGAACCCATTAGCTCGGTGTATGTGCCTGGCACCCTAGCTGCTGAGCTATAGGCTTTAAGCCGTACTACTATTTGTATTTTCTCCTCATTATTATCTTCCAGGGCTGTCTCCAAGTGGGGCTATGTTGTAACAGCTGTCCGTTTCTTGGCCCATAACAACCTACTGAGTCGAACCATCCATAGACCAAGCCTAGATTGTCTTCCTCCCTTATGAGCTGATCATAAGGAATCTTCCATGACTTCCCAAGTGTGACCTGAGTGAGTGGTGTCTGTTGAAACTGTGCTGGTGACATAGGAGTTTGTCATACTTGTTCATCCAGTTTATGGATGCCCTTTGACCTACTAAAGGGTGATCCAAGACATAATCCTTCCATTTTATGAAGAATTATTTCTGGGGCTGCTCAAGTGTATGACTCAGTTTGTCAGTCCCCAGTTCATGAGCACCTTTTGTCTCATGGTTCCTTGATGCAGCTGTTTTGAATGATGTCCTTTGTCGCCGATGGCATGGCCTTGCTCCAGGATCTCAGCAGTCCTCTCTTAAACACTGCTGTTGGGGCTTGCCAGAGACTCTACATAAAATCCTTATCTCTTAGAGAGAATTCTTGCACCACTGTAGGATATGTTGGGTCACATGAACCATGTGGTAGGACAGTTTGTACTATAGAGCCTGGGTGTGCCCTTTCTTGCTTTAGAGACCAACTGGAAACTGGCAGCTTTCCTCATCACTTGCTAAATCATTCAGCTCACTATTCCTAATGTGGTATTTGCTGCACTTTGCTTCTTTCTAATAGTAGGATACACAAGATGCAGTAACTTTGCCCTTACCTTAGAGGGGATTTCCCAGTATGTCCCGAATCACTGGATCCCTAAATCATCACAGATGTGGAAAATTAATGACTCTTTGTGCATATGTCTCATTATGGCATCCAGAGTCTAACCTAATCTGTGAATTCAGCTTTCTCTGATGTTGTGCTGTTCTCACAATGAAGTCCTATGCCTGTTCACCAGCTCAGTATGCTTCCAAGCTACAAGTGATAATAATCTATTTAAACACTGCCAAGAAGACCTCTGACTTTTGCATTTAGTTTTAAAGTAATGATTAGCCAATTTTTTTCTCCTGAGTGTATCAACAGCCACCAAATTCTACATTGCTTAATCTTATTGTTTTTTCTATTTATCCTAAATGCTAAAGATATTGAAAAGCTAAGCCATCTCTACTACATTAGCAATTGTACTGCTACAACATCTAAGGAATTATTAATACTCTACTTACCACTACGGATACTATCTTTGTTGTCAAAGGATAGGTTATAATCCAACTCCAGAATTAAATCCTTAGAGTCTGCTTTATAGGACCATTTATGGCAATAACTATCTCAAATTGTGTCCCTACAGGCTCTGTCTCCCCATAATAAAGTCTGGGACACAGAATCTTATGCAAGCCTTTTATTCAAGAAATGCTCTCAGGGTAAACCTTCAACAAGGCAAGGGAAACAGAACAGAATAAAAGAAAAAGACAAAGAGATAATTTCAGAAGAAATTCATTGTTAGCCTGACACATGGAGAGAAGTGGAATGTTAATTGTTTACAGAGTTTGTACTGCCTAGATGTAGGGGGACTGGGCTGTCACACCATTACATCAATCAACTGCTGGTTCCTGGCCACTGGTGAAGTGGAGAGTCACATACCTTTCCAGGCATCCCCTGGTGAGATGATCCTCACGAGCCAAAGGTCCTTCACCATGGCTCCTGGGAGATGGGCATCCCATCCTAACAGGGAAAATGGAACAGGCTACCAATAACATCTGCCACACCAGTTTCCCTCTACCTTTGCCCTCTAATTTCCTAAAGGTGCTTCTCTGTGGCAAAAGGCAACAAGCAAGACAGACTATGAATGCAAGAGGAAAGATTCATTTCTGGGGCATACAGCAAGGTGGAGAAGGTTGCAGAAGAGAGGGAAGGAACACAGAGAAAGTGTCTAGTGCTTGCTGTCTAGGGCTTCCACGTAGCCAACAGAGAAAGCCCAAAGTCTATCACCCAGCAGGCTCTTCGTCCCTCTTTCTTGCCTGTCTTGCAGCTGCACATTACATGGCTCCCTACGTGATGGGATGTACAGTCTGCCCAAATACCTCAGACTTCCAGATCTAAAATGCTCTTCTTCTCTTGCCTAGCATTCCCTTCCCTAATCCCAGTACTTCATTCCGCTGCCTCACCACAACTTCTCTCGCCATGCAGAATACACACACACATACAGTCTTATCGTAATAACAATCACTCTGTACTCTAGTTCCTTAGAATGTTATTTCTCAAATTGACTTTGAATGAATCAAGCACAGGGATGGCCTTTTTTTTGCATTGCTTTGGCACACAGCAGCATGAGTGAATGAATGGAAGAAATAACAAATGATTCATTCAGTTTTAAGCAATATCTTTTTAATGCCAACTCTGGCCTCTCTTCTCTGCATCGAATTCCCATGGCCACTCTGTTCCCATAATACTTGTTATGTACATTTTTCACAGAACTTACTTGATTCTATCACAACGGTTTTGTTAAGGTGCCTGTTACTCCCACTGGAATATGAGACTTTCACCACTGTATTTCCAGTGCCTTGTAAATAACTTTTAAATGAAGCGAAAGAGGAATGAGTGAATGAATGTAACAAAGACTGAGAAACCACAGAATCTCAAAAAGGGGGAGCATTTTTTTTTTAGTGTCAGAAAAAGAAGTTATATCCCGTAGCTTTGTGTAGTTGGTTTTCAATTCCCAGAAGGAAAAATTCCCAATTGATATTATATGTAATTTTATCTACAATTTGTGAGTAAGGATTACTCAAGTGAGAGTATTTAAGATACCAAACACTCAACACTGCTAATTCATTGAGACATAGAGAATATCATTGGCCTAAAGATATCTAAGGATCAGACTAAGTCTTAGAAGTAAATACATTATCTTAAATCACCTTAATCTGAGACTTGTATCTTCTCAGAGTTCCTAAACACAAAGTTTATGTCATCCCAAAAGCTTCTCTCATCAATTTTACGCACGAAAGCCTTTGCCTCATCCTCCAAGATGACCGTTCAGCGAGAACTCATAGCACAGCGCAAGTGTCTACAGCAGAGAAAGTCTCAGTGGTTTATAAACCTTTTTGAGGGCAAAGGTTAATTTGTATACAATCTGATAGATTTTCACAGAATCATACCATTCCTAACGGGAACAACATTCTTTTTTTTCCTTATACACCTGCCTAAAATACAGTAAGGAGACAAAAAGTTATTTAAGGGTGGCGCCTGTGGCTCAAAGGTGTAGAGCGCCTGGCCCTGTATGCCGGAGGTGGTGGGTTCAAACCCAGCCCTGGCCAAAAAAAAAAAAAATGTTATTTAAACATGTTCATAACTAATAACTAAGGTCAGACTAATTCTCCTGGAAATACAAGTGTTCCCTTGGGATTCCTCCCTCCATCTCCATCCTTCATAAAGCCGCATGTGCCCTCACAGTTCCTGGGCTCAGTTTGACTATTTGTACCCAGTTTCTTTACCACTTCAGCCATAGCCTATTGTGTAATGAAAATAAAATCATGCTCTACTAGATCTGATTAAATCATCTTGCTTTAGTCTCCCGCTACTTACTGTCTTATTTTCTCTTCCAGTAATAGGGAGCAATTCTGTATTGCTCAATATCATATGTTTTTACCATCTTATCTTTTCTGCTGCCTTAACTCATAGAGGAAAATTTTAAGAGTTGGAAGGGAACGTAGGGATAATTTGATCAGGCCTCTGTTTTGTCTACCTAAAAATGTATGTCCAGAGAAATTACACAAGAGAGGAAGTGGCTATGCCAGGTAGAGAACCCGATTTTTTTGTTTACTATTCCCTGTATCTTCCTTCATTTACCCACCCTATAATTAAGGTGCTATTAGTGTCTCTATTCACTTATTTATTCATGAGTTCATGCATGTAAGCTCCTAGAATCTTAGCTCATACTGTCTGATACATGTTAAATAAACTACTAATATCTTCTTTTAGAATGAATTGATTTAAATTATTTCACTATATATAAGCAGAATTTTTATACATATATACATACATATATATATATACACACACACACACACATCTCAATCATCAGGAGTGCTACTGACATTTTATTTTTAGCCCAGTGAGACCCATTTTAGTTTTCTGAACCATAGAACTACAAGATAATACATTTTTTGTTTTAAACTACTAAACTTGTAGTAATTTGTTAAATGGTAGCCACAGATAACTAATACATTTAGTTTTAAGGGGATGTAAAAAGAACATTTCAAAATATATACATAGATTTAGAACCTATATGTTTGATATCAATTTTGAAACTGTGACCAGAACACTCTGGCTGACAAAAGTATATAAGAGGACAGAATAATCTATGTCTCCATTCTCAGTATATAACTACTAGCTGTACTGAGTACTTGAAAAGTGCCACGTATATCAGAGGGATTGAATTTTTAATTTTAATTAATTAAAATGTAAATACCACAGGTAACTAGTGGCTATCAAATTGGACAGCACCATGGGTTGCCTGGATTATAGTTAAATTCTTCTCCCTATATCCTGCCAAGGGTTGGAAAGACAATTTGACAAAAAAATAAAATAAGTAGCACAGAAAATGAGAAACAAGTCCTTGCCTGTTCTAATTACTGGATCAGGGTTTAATAAACTAAGTACTCAGTAAATATTTGATAAAGCCGAAGGGAATGTGGTGCAGGCCCCATTAACGTGAAGGCAGCAGATGAAGACAGGTGCCAGGGAGGAGGTAACAACTGTTGGCAGCCACAGTCCAGCTCAGCCCCTGCAGCAGCAAGGGTGGGCGTAGCTGGGCAGGAAACCACTCTCACCTCCTGGTTCAACCCTGTACATGTGTGGTACCGCAGGTCAGAGGGTCAGAGTAACGGAAAATCCGTTTCAAATTCACTCCTGACCGTGGGATTTTGCAATGCTGTGTTCTTTGTCCTCTCTATTTCCCACATTGACTCATTGATTTTGGTTCTACCTGGTTTAACCTTTACCTAATGCAGCTTTCACAGAATAAGCAATCTCTTAGGTTTTCTCAGGTGGGAGAACAAACAGGGTAGGGGAGAAGGCTGAAAGAGCAGATTGTATTTTGAGAGGTTAGATTTTATTTTGAAGGTTAAAAGTCTACACACACATATGGGACTTGGGAATACTAGTTTCAGCAAATTTTAATGAATTTTCTAGCGAATGGTGACTTCTAACTATTTATACCTCATATTATGGCACAACAAGTCAGCTTCTCTCCTTGCAAAATCTCTCAGCTCTACCCATTCTCTGTCCTCCTGCCTATGTACTCGTTCAGATCCTTACCTCGTCCCTCTGCAACAATTATTGCAAGAGCTAAGATTTGTTGAGTATCTCACGTGCCAGGCCCTTCTCTTTCTCAATGGATTATATGTAATAACCCACTCTTTTGTTTTTGTTTTTGAGACAGAATCTCACTCTGTAGCCCTGAGTAAAGTGCCTGGCATCAGCCTAGCTCATAGCAACCTCCTGAGTTCAAGCAATCCTCTTGCCTCAGCTTCCAGACTAGCTGGAGTACAGGCACCTGCCACAATGCCCAGCTGATTTTCATACTTGTGGTAGAAATGGGATCTCACTTTTGTTCAGGCTGGTCTTGAACTCCTGAGCTCAAGCAATCCAACCCCCAGGGCCTTTCAGAGTGTTAGGATTATAGGCATGAGCCACCGGGCCCAGCCAACAGCCCACTCTTTACCACCACCAAATATTGGTTGTAACACTGGTATTCCTATTTTGCAGATGAAAAACATGAACCACCAAGGGGATAATAAGTAACCTAAAATTACATAGCTAGCAACTGGCAAAGCCAGGATGGGAAGGCGAGAAACCTGGCGCTACACACCATGGAGCTGGGGGTTTCGCTGCTTAACTGAATAATGTAATAGCTGGTTTATTCATTAGAACCAACAGAGCAATAAAATAATGGTTTTTCAGAAATCAAAATGGAATCTGAATTTCTGTCTCTGAACGTTTATCCACGCGTGTTGTAAAGCTGTTTGAAAAGCAAGGCTTGTGAATGGCATTGTAGTGCCAGAATCAGAATCCCAACTAATAAGGGTTGTAACAAATACAGATAAGTTAAAAAAAATAAAAATCTGTCTCTGAATGTCTGAGGAAGAGCATTTAGAAGAGTAGGCATAAGGTTAGAACTCAATAAAATTTATGTGTTACATTCTCAAATTGGGAAATATTTATAGTTAGTGCACTTGGAATTGTATATAATCCTGCATTTTTTAAATGTATATGATTAAATGAGAGGAGGAAAGGTTTGACAGAATTTCAATAGTCCCTTTATTAGATAGCTAACTGGTCTCCAGAATACTAATAATTTAATCTCACCAAACTTTTTCACCTTGTTTTTCTTACTTTTCTCTCTATTTGACCTCTGAAGTCCAGGCCTCCATCCCTCACACAGATTATACTAACCTCCTTCTAAGTGGAATGCACTTCCATCCCTCTCCACAACCCTCCTTCCCAATCTTTTCTTTAGCTATCATGTTGTTAACTGCAAATTTTATCAGGTCTTGCTCCTACTTAAAATCTTTTATCATCTTCCTATTCTCTTGAGAAAAAAAAAAATTCAGATTGCCCCAGGTTAAAATAATCATTCACATCAACATATTAATTGGAGATAACCTCTAATAGTCATTATTCTTAGTCAATTCTTCCTGCCCCAAGTCTTATTCTTCTTCCTAATTCAAGATAGCAGAGTAGCATCTATAGGCTACAATCATGCATAATGTAACCCTGTCCTTGAAAACTGGTTAAGAAGGGTCCATGTTACAGGCTGACATGCTGCACAAGAGCAAAGGTCCAGCCCTCCTCCGTCTCTGGCGTAGCTGAAACCGAGAGAAGGATTTGGGTCCTGTGTCTCAGGCAATGCTCTCTTTTAGGGTCACACATAATGTCTCTCCTGCACATCAGTGAACAAAAATTACTCAGCATTTTTTGAGACCCTTATCACTCATGGCTCACATCAAAGCAAACACAATTGATTCATCTCTACCCACTTCTCGTAGGCACGCTCATCTCTCCTTCACCAATGCCCCTTGCCCCAGCTAGGAGTTTAAGCTACAGTCTAAAGAGGAATTTTATGTGCACATACGAAGGCATTCTTCAAACCCTCTCATTCACCCATTCCAGAACTGTTCCCACAGTTTCTCCATTGAATTAACCTCCTGCTTCTCAGAAAAGTCACAAGTCTGCTCAAGGTCCTACTTGATATTCTGTGATCTTCGTATTACTGACATGATCAAGTTCACACTCCTTAGCACAGCATGCAAGTCCGGTCTATTCAGCTACTTCCACCACATACTACCTATAAGTACCTTGGCACCAAAAGCCGACAGGGCCCAGAGAAGTAAGGTATGTGAAGTAGGTGCAGCAGGCCCTGGAGAAGGGGGAAGCCAGACAGCCCATCTGGAGCTGGAGCTGCACATCTCTTGATCATTAAGAGGATATCGCCATCTCTTGATTATGCTAGACAAAACAGAATCTAGATTTTTAGGGAAATCTTTCATTCTTTCCAAGTTAAAAGTTGATTTAGTTTTCAAAAATTACTTACCCTCTTCTATTTCATGGCAATGGGACGCCCAGGTTCTATCACAGATCAGTTTCCACGTTCCAGGTAGAAGTTTTGATGTTTTCTACATTACACTAATCAATTCGACTTACTCCTCACAAACTGTATATTTCATAGATGGGGGAAACGAGACACAGAGTGACTGATTAACTTGTTCAGCACAGTATCTAATGCAAGGAGAAAGCAGTATCATATCCCAGATTCTGTCTTATCTCAAAGGCTGATGCACTAAAAGTTTTGAGCTTTATTGAACTACTACGTCTTTTGTTTCGATCTTTGTTCCCTCGCAAGAACACGAATCTTCCTAAGGGTCAAAACTCTTTGCACTCCCCACTGTGTTCCTGGAGCCTCGATTCCTCACAATAGAGATGAGAGTTTCTTCTTCCAGTCCATTCATCTGTTCACTCAGTCACTTATTTACCCAGCACTAACTGGGGCCCGCTATTCATTCTGATGTGACTCAGCATCAGAGTCACACTCAGCATCCTACCTGGTGTGGAGAGTCACAGGGGAGCCAGGAGATACACAGGAGCTCCAAGTGTGCTCTAGTGTAATCAAGCCATGAGCTATCTGGCTCCTGAGCCAGACCATTGAGTTTGGATGTCAACTCCACCCCTTTCTAGTTGTGTAGCACAGGCAAACAACTTCACTAAGTCTGGGCTCCGGTTTTCTCATCTGCAGTGATAGTCAGGTACTAATGAGTTCATACATGTAAAGCCCTTAGAAGCTGAGTGATCAGTAAGCATTGGTTAGGATGAAGGTTAATGTTATGTGTCCACCTCACTGGTCCCCTCGTTTGGTCAACACAAGCCTAGATGTGGCTGTAAGGATATTTTTTAGAAGCAATTAACATCTAAATCCATAGGCTTTGAGTAAAGAAGATTAGTCTTCAGAATGTTGCAAACCTCATGCAAACAAGGAAATATTGAAGTTTCCCCAAAAGGAAGGAATTCTCCCCAAAACTGAAAGATTTCAGACCCTAGACGGCAAGATCAACTCCAGAGTCTCCGTCCTATTGGAATGTTTTACAAATTTCACACTTGGAAGCTCCCACAAGTTCCTGAAAATAAATCTAATAAATCTTCTCTAAATTCTCTCTCTCTTTCTTTCTCTCTCTCTCTACACACACACACACTTACACACACTGACACACATACATATAATTCCCAATTGGTTCTGTTTTTCTAGAGAACTGTGACTCATACAGGTAGCGTTACATTAAGGAGATTAAAAGAATACTATCATTACCAATTTGACATTGACTCTTACGATCAAATTAGTTGAGTGTTTCTAGAATCAATAAAGATTAAAAGATAATTTTTCCCCAAACAACAGAAGCAAAAAGATAAATGGAGCAGTCCATTAATTTGCTTCAAAGCAGACTTATGATTGAAACAGTAGATTGAAATGCTAAAATTCCACCTCCCTCCAAAGCCCCCATTTTTCAGAACTGACGGATTTGCAGGCTAGGCATTTAAGCTAGAGTCTAAAGAAGAATTTTATGTGCACATAAGAAGGCAAATACTTGATAATAAAAATCTCATATAGTACATTTTTCCCCCCAACCATCTGAAGATCTTCACCCCTGTCTGAGAGAAATTCACTGGGCTCCACGTGGCCTGTCTCTGGGGTTGGCCTGTTCCTTTGCAGGAAGAGCCCTCTGGGCATCATTAGTCCTAGCCATGGAAACTACACAGGACTGGGGGGAAAGCTGTCAAGGGCAGGAGAGAAGGCTCAGAAATCTCGTCTGAGGCCACACCCCTTTACTTGCTGCCTTGTCTGTTTCTTAACACAAAATTGCAATTTTCTGCTAGAGAAACTGAAGTTTTTTCACCCTGATTTAATTATGACTTTAAGTGAGATTATAACAGAATCCAGGCAACAAAGGTTCTTTCTTAATAAATGAGAAGATCATTTGGAAGCAGCAGGATTAGCAAATGAAGTGTATCTGATCTGCTTGAAATAATGACTACCATTTCATTTATGTTTACTATATGCCAACTACTATCCCAAGCAATGTACATGTATTAACTTGTTAAATGCTCATAAGAAACTATTTTTTGAATCATTTGAAAGAGAAAAAAAATCTCAGGTACAAGAATGTTGCTCCAAATTGTCACTTGGAAGTGACAGAATTAGGATTCCAAAAGTTTGTGCTTTTGACCTCTACCCTTCATTGCCCTCTCAAAAACTACAAGGTGTTTCAAAGAGCTATTTTAGAAAGTTATGACAGTCCTGCATCCATTGTTTTATTAGGAACTTGCATGTTCTAACACTAGAATTTGTGTTAAATTTTTACATTTGTACTCTGATTCCTCTCTCAAGCCCTAAACAATTAGAAAGCAGATTGCCTACTTAGTAACGTGGCCATCCATTCTGCTTTAGCATGTGAGAAGCTCTGAAAAATCAGTATTCGCAGATATTATCACTAAGGAAAAAATGTATATCCCAAAAGCCTTCTTATTTTTATCCTTAACTATTTCTGAGAACCTCAGAACCACGTCTCATCAGGCTGCCTCTAGGGAACTTGGCTCCCGTGTCCACTCTGACTGATCACCCTTCGTCTCACCTCGACTTCCGTCTTTGAAGGATGTCTCTTTCCGTGCACCTTGTCTACTCATTGTTGGTTCTCAGGATGATGGCTAAGCACAAGCGTCCCTCGCATAGGCACATGGAGTAAACCGCTGGGTTTCCCCTTCGCTCCCTCCTTGGCAGCGGCGTTCTCTGTCACAGGATTCTGGATTCCCAGGTAGAGAATATCAGAGGCTGCAACAGAGATTGAGCAGAGCCATTCACAGATTGGAATAGTGTACCACTGCCTGGAGCTGGAACTATATAAGGACGTCAATGCCCACCCAAAAAGGCCCATTGTCCTCAACTGATGGAGATCACACAGAGAAACAGCATAGGACAGTGGACAGATTCCAAACTCTGTCATCCGAAATTCCAGAATAACCACTTGCCAAACAGGACACTGGGCGAGCAACCTGGCCTTTCTGGGTCTCTGTCCCTTGCACAGAGAGACAGTGGATAAAACCCTGAGCGGTGAGAAAATATTACTAACAAATGTTAACTGTTATTCTTCATAGGCATAAAGCCTTAGACTGGGTAACCTTTAGAAGTCAATCCCTACTTTTTTTTTTTTTAATTTCAGATTGATATCAGGGTACAAATGTTTAGGTTAATTTGTTTTCGTTTCTGAAGTAAAGGTCAAGTTGTAGTTGAGCCCTTCGCCCAGGGACGTGCTGAACTCCCTGACAGTGTGCACAGTAGGTGAGATCCACTCAACCATCCTCCTCCTCCCTCCTCCCCCCACCCTTTTGCCCTCCCCCTAACTAGACTATACTGTGGTTTTCTTTCATGTGTGCTTGTAGTTGTTTATATATTAGTTTTATATTAATATTGAATACATTGGATAACATTTTCCCCCATTCTTATCATACTTTACTAAGCTGTGTTTCAACTCCATCCAGGTAAACACAAAAGATGTAAATTCTCCATCATCTTTTTTATGGCTGAATAGTACTCCAGGGTATACATATACCTTAATCTGTTAATCCATTTTGTGGGTTGATGGGCACTTGGGTTGCTTCTATGTCTTGGCAATTATGAATTGAGCTGCAATAAACATTCGGTGCAAATGTCTTTGTGGGAAAATGATTTTTTTTTCCTCCCGAGTAGATACCTAGTAATGTAAATCCCTAACTAATAGCAAAACTGAGTCAGTGAAAGAAGGTAATTCATCTGAAAGTACATGGCAGCTTTTCCTCCTCAAGAGGCCAGGATATTTACCACACGATTCCCAGTCTTTCTAGAACCTTTTGGGTCACAGTTTTGTTGTTTTTTGCTTCATATATGAAAGGTTGGTGTTAGTAAGTTGTTTTTCTTCTTGAGTGGGTGGATTTATGCTAAGCCATTATCTCACCTGTCCTCTGCACTGAGGACAAGGAAAGAAAACTAGACAGGATTAAGGGTGCCCGAGGTGGGCGTGCATCTCAGTGAAGCAAGCAGCACTCACCTAAGCCTCACAAACATGGTTGTGGGCAATGACGTCATCAGCCTCATGCAGACCTGTAAAAAAAACACAAAAATACAGGGCCCTCTTGACCACAGAATTCATCCCTCCAATTCCTTGCCAAGTGTAGGTTGATTGAAATAGGTGTGGTGCATAAGCATATTCATTGAAATCTAATCATGTCTTTAAAAAAAATAGCTTTAATTCTCAAATGACTAGAACATAAAAGTGCAAGATTATATGATTCACATGGTATTGGTCTATTCCTCTGGCAAACCCTGAGCATCTGTTCTGGGGAATAAAACATATTAAGTGTGATCAATACCTCTTCGTCGATACGTATAGGCACAGAACATCCATCTGGGCTTAGAAAGTAATGAATTCCTCCTCCAGGTCCCAACCATGGGAATACAGCATCAACATGGTCTTGTCCTGCAGAACTTACTTCGGGTGTTAGGGAAAGCTGGTAGAAGAAAGGCAATACTCATTTACCTTAATTTTGCTTACTGCAAATTACTTTCCAATCCTATGTCGGAAGGTAGCCAATGCCTCTTTTTTGTTGCATTTGTTTGCCTACGGCCCTGAAGATAAAGCACAAAGAACCTTTCTTAGAGAAGAAATCTCATCACTCAGCTTGTGAGCAATGTGAAGAACAGAAATTCAAGAAAGAGGGGAAGACCATCATGTTCGGACGCTGAGGAAAGGCTAAATGGAAAGATGGGTTTTATAATGCAACATAAAAAACACAAAGGAGCAGCAGAAGAAACGAGAAAGGTGGAAGGACAGAAACCATTTTCCACTGTGAGACATGCCAGGGAAAGCCCAGAATTCATCCCAGAGATTGCTTCAAGACGTGTCACATTCAAAAATACGATCATCAAAATAAATAGGAGCACTGTAGTTATTGCGTGTAACTTAACATAGATAATAAAATTATCAGATGTGTTCATATTTATGTTTTTCCCTTTTAAAACTGTAGGATAATTGTAAGTAATCCGCTAACCTCTTTCCCATCCCAAATAAATAAGAGCTGGGGAGTCCGCAGGCGGCAGAAAAATTGAATTGGAAAGGGTTAAATGTCTTCGTTCAGCTTCTGTGTTACCCTCTTCATTGGCAGTCTGCAAATCCCTGCGCAGACCAGTCCTAGCAATAAACCTTCATAAAGGGAGCTAGAGATAGCCAGGTGGGGGCCGAGGGGGACAGGATAGGGCTGTGGTCTTTCCCTCCATCGCCACTCTGAACACTCTTCCTGCTCCCCCTCCATCCTAACTGGCAGCTCCCGCAGTACAACAGGCTATCTTGTTTTCCCCTAGTATGTTTATTTCTGCCTCCCCCACGCTTCTGTTTTTACCAAAATCATAGAAGCTTCTCCTCCCACCAAACTCACAGCACACAGAAAAAACAGTTAGGAAAACCGATGAATTATTTTCAACCACAACAGCACTTCTGAATAACTACAAAGGAGGAAGCTTTACAGACTCACAGAAGGGAACTAAAGGCTCAACTAGCCCAGTCCGAATCCGGAGCCCGTGCAGACTTCCTCAATCCCAGCCCAGTCTTTCCTCTAGGAAGGAAACTCGGTTCTGAGGCCCTCACCTTGCTGAGTGGCGTGTGATAATGCGTCGCTGAAACCCCGGGAGGGGGAGGTGGCACAGGCCAGGCCTCTCCGATAAGGAGCCGCTGCTCTGACAAACTGCCTTGGGGCAGAGGGTGGAGGTGGGGTGGGGGCGGGTGAGCTGCATTTTTATAAGGAAAATAATAGCTCAGAAGAAATATATTTGGTCACTGAAACTATTTATGAACAGAATGAGCGGGAACCAGGCACTGCGATGCTAACTTGCGCGACTCTGTAGACACGCGTTGCTGGGAGGCTCAGTTTTCTGACTATAACGGGTACAGATCCATGGGGGGGCGGGGGGGGTTCGTGCAGACACAAGTACAGACCACGAAGAGAAGGGAGCAGAGGAAGGAACGAACGGAGAGGGAGGAAGCTGAACAGCGGAGAGAGGGGTGTTTGGGAGAGAAGGAGGGGCAAAGGTGACAGAAAACATTAAAAATAAAACCGAGCCCTTCAGGGCTTCATTTTTATATATTTTTAGGGTTTACCCTTAGATGTAGAGGGTAATTTGGGGGTAACTGTGGAGTGAATGAATGAAAGTCCTGAGAAGCCTGAGGGAGAGAGGGGAGAGACGAGAGAAAGTGAGTCCTGACGCAGTCTGGGCGCCCGGCCCTCTGTGGGTTGTCCCCAGGACGTGGGCAGCAAGTTCCCTGCACGGCGCTCCCTGCCGCCCTCCGGGACAGCCGTCCCGAAACCGCCAGGGGGCGCTGCGTGGCTGCGGGGCTGGGCCCAGGGCGGAGCTGCTTTAAATCGCGGCGCCCAGAGGTTTGGCTTCTCAGTTCCCGAGCCCGCAGCGACGGCAGCTTCTACCATCGCAGCCACAGACCCAGAACCCGACCGGGGCCCGGAGCCTCTTCACCGGCGGCGCAGCAAGCAGGACTCCCAGGTTAACTTTCCGGGCGCGACCTCGCCACCTTTGGGAGCCCCAGGCGCGCACCTGCCAACTCTCCGCCTCCCACACCTGCCCGTCCCGAGCCGGCGCGGGCGCCCGAGCGAGCCATGGCCAACGCGGGACTGCAGTTATTGGGCTTCATCCTAGCCTCCCTCGGCTGGATCGGCGCCATCGTCAGCACTGCCCTGCCCCAGTGGAAGATTTACTCCTACGCCGGCGACAACATCGTGACCGCCCAGGCGATCTATGAGGGGCTGTGGATGTCCTGCGTGTCGCAGAGCACCGGGCAGATCCAGTGCAAAGTCTTCGACTCCTTGCTGAATCTCACCAGTGAGTGCAGCCCCCATCCCCCAAGCCACCATCCGACCCCAGTGGCCCCCTTGTCAGCTCTTTCTGTTGTGTGATTGCCTTACTTATTGGTTTCAGTTGGTCAAGTCCGCCCATGTGCTTCATCCGTGTAGAACTGGAGAGAGCCCTGACTTTGGGACAGGGAGACCGAGACCTAAACTCTAGCTTTGCCTCTAACTCTTCAGTAACACTTTTCTCTATCCGAGGTGTAGTTTCATCTTAAAATCCCACAAAGCTAGGTGGAGAGTGACAGAATGCACTTGGAAACACGAACTTGAGCCCTGGGCCTCTCCTGGACATTGTAAGATTCTGTGTAAATTGAAAATTAGTAGGAGTCAGACAAGAAAAATGGGATGACTAGAAAAGTTTGGAGGCTGATAGCTTCTCAAGTATGCAAAATAGATAACCCCAAAGTATTACATAAAAACAATTCCCCCCCCATAAAAACAATTTTTTAACCTTTAGTGTTACTTTTCATATTATTACATTCCTACATTGAATGTCACATCTTGGTGCTTTTACTTACCTGAGGTTGAATTTTTTATTCTTTATGTGTAAAATCCAGTTAGTGCAGGGAAGTCCCTCCCTGAAGAAACCTTTTCCAATTATCCAAAATTTTCAGCCTTCAAGACCAAGGTCTTCAGAAAAGGCCAATTGCATAGTGCTATTTGAAAAGAGACAGTTGATAGTAGGTTTAAAAAAAAAATCGACAAGAAAGAGAAGTTCTAAATAACCTGCCCCATGTAATACAAAGGGGAAAGTGAAGGCAATGAAGATAAATGTTACAAAATAGTCACAGTTGGGGGGAGCAAAGGTTAACTGGGAGAGGAAGGCAGTGAGAGGGCTTCAGTCTTCCACAAAGGAATTTCTATGTAATGGATGGTCAGTGTTCCATCATCAAGTTGGAACGGATTATGTAGAGAGAGAAATATTTCTAAGGATAGTGAGCAGAAGGTTAATGGAATGCCTTTTTCACTTTTTTTTTTAAATGAAAGGTTTTGACTTGTCAAAAAATTATTAAATTCCCCCTACTTTAGTTAACACCAATTCATGGCTGGAGTCTCTTCCTGTGAAATTTAGTCTTTATCTACTAGATAAACAGGACTGGCCTCCAGCCCTCACTGTGTGCTGCAGGTGGACAATGTCATCATTGTTAGGTTGGCATCACATTTTGCTTTGTCCTAGTGAGGGACAACTTCTACTAATATGTGGCAATGCCATGTAGCTGAGTTACTGAACCTGTTCCAAGTCTGTTTAAACACCTTGAACATTTGGGGCATTTGGTCCAGTCAACAGGTGAAGTGGTTTTGAGTATTATCATTTCAGCTTTTGAAAGTTCCCGTATTGGGACTCCCTTATACCAAACTAACCTCTAAGTTTAGTAATTATGTGTGGACTGTTGACCTCCCGAGTGACATTCATACTTATAAAGTGGACTATTGAGAAGTAATCACTGAATTTTCTCATGGAAAGATGCATTTACCATGATGAGGAATTGGCAAATGGAGAAGGTTCTAAGAACAATTCTAGAGAGTTCTCACTATTAATTCTGTTCTTTCAATCAAAAGATTAATTTTCAGTATCTTTAAACAAGCTGCCTTTAAACTTCTCTTAATGACCAAATGAAATCAGATTGATATGTGTTAATAAATACTCAAACAAACCATCCTTTTACATGATGAGTTAAACTGTTTTATTTATTTATTGCAGTTTTGGTTGGGGCTGGGTTTGAACCTGCCACCTCCAGCATATGAGGCTGGCGCCCTAATCCTTTGAACCACAGGCGCCACCCTGTTTTATTTTTATTTATTATTAGTTATTATAGTTATCACAGTTTTTAAAACTCTGATGGAAATTATAAACATCCCTACACACACACATTATAGAGGTTTCTCCCTTTTTTTTTTTTTGTTAACTCCAGATCAAATTCTACTTTTTATTTTAGTTAAAGCCATAGTTTATCCAAGGTAGGGCTTGAGGGCTTTCTCTCAAAACTAATTCCCAGAAGAGGGTCCCTTGACTCACATGTTCGCTACAAATCTGCCAATGACTCACTGGAGCTTTGGATGGAGCCTGGAAAACCCGTCTCTATTTCTTTTTTTTTTTTTTTTTCCATGGTAATAATGGTATTTTATTTTTATTTTTTTTAATTTTATTGAATCATAATTGTGTACATTGGTGCAATCATAGGGCACGATTCATATACATTCAGAAATATTTTGATCGTACTGTTACAGATAGCCTTCATGGCATTTTCTTGATCACTATATAAAGGCATTGATACTCTACCTTTAATAAGTTTCACCAGTACCCTGCTAAGATGCACTGTAGGTGTGTTCCCACTAATTGCCCTCCCTCTACCCATCCTCCCCACAACCCCAGTAAGATTAGCCCTCATAACAAAATCCCCAAACCAGAGATGTTGGCATGGATGTGGAGAAAGGGGAACACTTCTACACTATTGGTGGGAATGCAAACTAGTACATTCCTTTTGGAAAGATATTTGGAGAATACTTAGAGATCTAAAAATAGATCTGCCATTCGATCCTCTAATTCCTTTATTGGGTATATATCCTGAAGACCAAAAAATCACATCATAATAAAGATATTGTACCAGAATGT